>JADBJO010001128.1:0-2500 GCA_016801955.1 Conus betulinus
ACAATTCAGCATCAAGATATTGGACCATTTAATTATCCCATCGTGGGGAACCAGGACAAAAAAGGTATCTGCATCCAAATTCCTGAATTCGTCATGTGTATCTTTGATCAACGATGCGAATTCTCATTTCAGTGCTGGGGAAATGAGATTCTCTCTGTCCAGGGAACAGGGTCCTGATTTTATAAAAGATGAGCTCAATGCCAGCGCTGATGACATCATGATAACATGCGCACAAGTGGCAGAGGGCTTCTTCCAAAGTGTGCGCGATGACAAGGGTCTGAGCCTACCAATGAGTTTGGGTGTGAGACTATGGTTATGCTTATCGAAGGGAGGGTGAGGAAATGACCGGTATTCCGTTTCGTGTAGCAGTCATTGGAGTACACTTTTGAACAGAAAAAAAGTATTTAAAAGTGTAGTCGGCAGCCAAATATGTCAAGCAATGGGGCCGCTCGTTCCAGTTTAGACAAAAATCCGTCTATGGTTGACAAAAATTGACGGTACTTTTTAATTTTGCCAATGAGGAAACTCCGTCTATTGAATTTCACTTCTATTCTAGTTTTTACAATTTTTATCAGAAAAGGATTTTGTCACAGTTCCCAATAACATGACGGATGCTCTATGGGACACAAAAAAAGAATTAACGATTCCAAGTCTTTCCTATGTACACAATCATGGTGGATTTTGACACAAAACTTGTGCTGGATGCGGAATTAATCGAAAAAGCCTTAAAAAACATGGTGAGTGTTGAACCCAGATATCTATACTGTGAAGCATTTTAGGCCAAGGATGTAGTGGTTACAAGTTAGAATAGAACAAAGAAGGGATGGTTAACATGGATGATGGAACCGGAGGGACTGATGAGTACAAGAACGAGCAGTAATTGTGGCACTAATAATTTAAGTAAGCCTCGTGGGCAGGCTACCTGCCATAGCAGAAGCAGCAGTAGTGGCAATTATTGTTAGACTATTATAAACTTCATGCTATCCATCCTCGGACCTACTGGCTGTCGACGAACTGTTCTCTAAGAAGTCCCTGTGGGTGGTGTGTCTTCAGCTGTATTGAGAAGTACAAGTCATTGCTCCCCTTTTTTGATGTCACCTTCGAAGGCTTGTTCGAGAACGCTTTTCAAGGATTTCAACGTTTCCGTTGCCCTTCATTTCCCGTGAACTAATCTACACTAGTTGTAAGATAAGTTAGGTCCAGTTAATTGCGCGGCATCATATGTCGATGGAGTAACATTAACCTCTGGTTTTGCCAGTGGGGAAACTGGGGGGGGTAACCTACAAAGAGGATAAGGCATGAGTTCGCTTTGGTTTAGATCAAAAATTATAAAGATGTATGAAAACTTGTTGTTGTTCACGACCAAGTGGCAACTATGCGGAGAAGAAAGACGGAAACCGTATTCTTTACGGGAAACAGAACGAATCCATAGGACACGTTCAATGATGAACCGACACTTCACAAGCCAAAGGTAAGATTGTCCCACCGACCGGGCTGACATACATCTTCCATGCTGACAGGCCACTCTCGAGGAAGACATCAAATTTGATTGCACTGACCTGAGACACGGAAACATGCCCATGCTTAACAGGGTGTCCGGGCACTGCACTCTTTGCCACTGGCCACCATTATCAAGATGTGTTAGTGAAATAATCGGCGTGTTCAGCAAACCACAATCAACGAATTTGTTTCAGGAGGGACACTGGGCCTTGTTGCCGTCGAGTGCCTGTGGAAGTGATAAAAATGCCAGCGACGGTGGAAGAGACAGGCAACGCTGATTAGCACGCAATGTTGTCAAACAACTTGATGGGACGGGCGATAGGCTTTATGCGCAGACAGGTCAGGGTTATTCAAAGGACATGCGCAGAAAAAAAAGGGGGGGGGTGGGGGGGCAGGGAACCTCTTTGTACTGACCTTCACTTTACTTTCTCGTTAGTCCGTAGGCTAGAAACCGAGACAAAACCAGCGGATAGTTGTCAGGCTGAAAAGTTAAAATGCGCTGAATCCACAGGGTTTGTACCACGGTTTAATCTTGTTGAGAAGTTAGATTACCGACGACGTAAGTACGGCAAGCATGGGCATGTCTTCGACTCAGGGGATGCCTGGGAGGGCTGTTGTGCCAACACTTGTGTGGGTGTCCACAGCCCAAGTAATCAAGCTGGCTTGAAGAAGGAGCCGTATTGGATCAGATTATTTTCTGATGAGCCGATTGTCATTCATCTGTGCTGGAATCGTAAGACCTCGGGGAATCAAGAGGGGGGGGATGAGGGGGGATGGGGGAATGGGGCAAAAGGGGGGTGAGACCTTTAAAGGGAAAGGGTGGCCCGCAGACAGAGGGTTTTCCACGATGAGGGAGGAACAGAGAAGGGACTACCAATAAGGCAAGGTAAGATGCTGCCTGATTTTTTGTTTCTTTCAACCGTGAATGTTAAAAATGAAAGACAGTAGTCCGGAAGCGTGCAGTGAGAGCCGGTCAGAGACTGAAACGGACTGTATTAGG
>JADBJO010001128.1:7500-20000 GCA_016801955.1 Conus betulinus
CTCCTCTTCTCCTCCTCTTCTTCTTCTTCTTCTTGACGTGTAAGAACAGCGTGTGTGTCTCAGTTACCACTAAACAATGCCAGCGTTGGCCTTGTTGTCCTGGCAGGTTCAGCCAAGATGAACACGTCTGCAGGGTGTGGATGTCAGACAGAGTGATGTCCTCTGGTTTGTCCAGGCTGAGTGAGGGGTTCTGCAAGGGGCCGCCAACTCATTCACATAAAAACACAAGTACTATTACTGATACGCCAACCAGTATGTCTACAAATATTTGGGCCCTGAAAGAGAATGGATCGTCAGATGGATCTTGCATGACGCAGGTACTGCCAAACCCATGACTATCATCTCCACCAGGCTCACCATCACCACTGGAACATGAAACATTTCCATGGGGTATACGAGTTAGAGAGAGAGAGAGAGAGAGGGAGAGAGAGGAGAGGGAGGAGAGAGAGAGAGAGAGAGAGTTCGAGAGTTCGTACGTGTATTTAAGAGCAGCAGCAGAAATAATAGTAGTAGTAGTAGCAGTAGTAGTAGTAGTAATGTAGTAATAGTAGTATAGTAGTAGTAGCAGCAGCAGTACCAGCAGCAGCAGCAGTAATAGCGAGACAAGTGCGCTTGTGGGGGTGATAAATTCCATCTATCACACCACTTGACAGTCCTGGAAGAAATGGAAATTGCTGTTGATCAGATTTGACCCGATGCGAATGACGTCGATCTCTCGTCTCCTTGCTGCCTGCGTTCTCATTCCTCTTCTTCCTCTCTTCTCTTTTTTCTTCTCTTCTCTGTATTCGTCAGTGTCTTTCTCTCTGGTCTTTTTTGGCTGTCTATGTTTCATTCACTCGCAGTGTCTTCGCATTATACATTTGAGCACATAGATACATGATGAGTCATACACTTTAAGAATGCGTTCTTTTACCCTTGCCCCCCCTTTGTATCTGTATCTCTCTGTCTGTCTGTCTATCTGTCTGTCTGTCTCTGTCTATCTGTCTGTTTGTTTATGTCTGTGTCTGTTTATGTCTGTCTGGCTGTCTGTCTCTCTCTGTCTCTGTCTCCCGCCACTTTTTGCTCCTTCAGATTTTTATTTATCATTATTCTCTGCATCACCCCTTATTCTTCATTTACATCTAGATCACCCGTCTCTATCTGCCATGAAATCAAAAGCACACACAGTCATGATTTTCTATAGTACTGGTTACTATTGCTTCATTGATGATTCAGATTTCATATCAAATTGATTACAGAACTTTCATGAAACCGTCCTTGGGTTAACAACAACAACACAACAACAGCAACAACAACAACTACATCAATGACAACTACAGCAACAAAACTATCTTTTAAATTAACCGTGTTTGCTTGTTTGTTTGCTTTTAAAATTAAAACAAACTTCTTCTGATTACCAAAATAAGAAAAAATCTTCAATGAAATACGAGGTTTTAGTAGAAATCAGTCACATAATTCTTTGTTTGTGATTCCAAATCCAGTTCTATTGGACAGCAGTCTTTTCCCCCGTTTGATCTTGCCGTGCTCTCAAAAGGACATTATTCCACCAGTCACCACTCATTTCCGGTTCTCCCATACGTAACCATACCCAGATTTGTCCTGTCGCTGCACCAGCACTAGCAATGAATATCACTTCGAATGAGGCATCATTCCAGAGAAAAAACACCGAACTGCAGCCGAATCACCACCGCGATATGCAGCAGTTTTTGTTGAGATTCAACACACGCAGGACACCATCTACTTAGTCCCCCTACTTACGCCAGCATGAGATAGCTTCTCTAAGGGATAATAACTTTTAGGACTCATTTTCCGAATTTTTTGCCCAAATGTCATTTGAAGGTCGTGAGTCGTATAATGCTGCCAGCACATATTTTGGCTCTCTCAAGGATTTGCAGAGGTCTTTGTCATCGGTCACGCATAACAAAGTAGACCTGTTGTGTCTAATTTAATATTTGAGAGTAGAGCAAACAAGTTTTCACAAACGAGTTTTCACGTTGTCAACAACAAAAAAAACACACCTGTCAGGCATCGTTGATACAGGCCTGTAGAGTTTGGTAAACAGAGAGTCACTGATGTATTGTGAACTCAGAATCATGAATAGAGAGTCCTTCAGAGAATTAAAGAAAATCCTTCGGAGTATGATCAACACAGCGTCCTTCAGACAACTATGTACAAAGAGTCTTTCGAAACATAAACAGAAATTACTTCATTATGATATAACCACACATTGCCTGCGAGTGTTGTGAATGAGGACTGCCTCAAATATCGCAAGCAAAAATACCTTGAAAATATTGTATACAAAGACTGTAAAAGCAAAGTCTTTCAGAGTAGAGGCACGGAGATTCCTTCTTGGCTTTCTAAACACAAATTCCCTCAGAGTATTTGGAGACAAAAAAGAACACTCGTTCAGATGTCACAAAAGGAATATTTTCAGAACTGGAAACATAGACTGATGTATTGTAAACACAGATTCCATTAGAGTCAGAGTTCCTCAGATTATTGCAAAGAAATACAGAATACTGAAAACAAGTATTCCTTTAGAATAATTACACAGTTACCGAGTTCTTCAGACAATTACAAATATTCTTTCATAATGTCATGAACAGAGTCCAAGAGACCGCTGTAAAGACAGATTCCAAAAAGGCTATAGTAAAAATGATTCCATCGGCGTTTTGAAAAAGTAAGGATCCATCGGCGTTTTGAAAATAATATACAAAGTTATTAAATAACTGTAAAATGTTCATTCGAAGTGCTACAAATTTAGCATTCTTCGGAGTATTCCAAGCAGAGTCCTTCAGAGTATTGTAGACAAAGCTTTCCTCAGGATACTGTGAACAAAGATACCTTCGCAATAACGAGGATACAAAAGAGTCGTTTACGAAATATAACACAAACATTCCTTAACACTGAACGAAACACAAGGAATCCTTCGGATTGATGTGAAAACAGTCTTTCAGAATTTTTTTTAGCAAAGAGTCCTGCACAGTACTGCAAAATTAAAGAGTCTTTTAGGGTATTAGAGACAGGGATCGCCGCAGAGTATTGCAAAACCAAAGGTTTATTTGCGGTATCGCAAAACAAGCAGTTCTTCAGTGAATTGAAATACAAAACTTCCCACGTAGAATTCTTCAGAGTGTTGTGAATCAAAAGTACATCGAAGTATGGCAAAAAGGTTGTTCACAGTATGGTAGACACAAGACCCTGCACAGTATACTCAAAACAAAGCCTTTCAGAGAAGTTAAGAGTATTTCAGGATATAACTAGAACATTTTTTTTTTTTTTTTTTACCGAAAACTAACTTCGAAGCACTGCCAACAAAGAGTTGTTCAGAATGTTCGTCCACATCCCTTTCCGAAGTTTTATAAACAAGGAGTGTTCTTCAGCAGAGACGGAGAGACCATCAGAGTATTGCAAATATAGCTTCGATCAGCATATCGGCAAGAAAAAGAAAGAGAACTTGAATGTTTGGAAGACAAGGAGACTGCTAGATATGATAAAAAGATTTTAAACAAGTCTTCTAAAAGCATTTCTAAACCCGGGAGAGCGAAGACCTTGGCCAAGGCAGAACAAATAATAAGAAGTTAAGTTTCGGTGAGAGGAAGAAATGGTATGTAGAGACTCTCAGAATTACTTTCCACGGACTATTTTTTTACAGCATAAGGAATATACGAAATGTCAAGGTTTATATTTTCACAAAGTTTTACCATTACATGAAAAGTTATAACTTCATCGACAGTTACGAACTTCGGAACAGTATCTTCACAGTCTTAATGTTCAGTCCGAAAAAAATGTAATTATCTCGCTGAACGGATCCTGGGTTCACTGTTAATCCGGTGTGACACGCAAGAATCCAAATAGGGGCCCGATGATACGAGCGTTTGTCTGCGGAACTTACGGTCGTGAGTTCGAACCGCGCGTGGGGTCGGATTTTTTTTTATAACTTCTAAAACCCTCTCTGCTTGCCAAGCAGCAAAGGGGTACCTGATTCAGTTTTGGGAAGGTCAAAAGCGGCAGAGGGCGAGGGATGGGCTCCGTATTCCATCATGTGGTGCTGTCAACACAGTGATCCTTTGACTGTTCTCTGCCCCTATGATCGATAGGCGTTTGGGGAACTTTAACACGCCAGAATCACTCTATACAGGAAACAATACCATTCACTCGCCTTCAGACTTGATTTCTGTCCAAAATCAGAGAGAAATCTAATTAGAAAACACACAAATATTCAATATGAATCCAGACAAAACACAAAAGTTGGCGCAGTTAATGTTTAAAGAAATCATCGGTGGAGGTAACAAACGTATTTTCATAGCATCGCGGATGAAACATAAATCTAAATACTACAATCGTGTAGAATCTTGTAGCATGTTAACAACGAAGCAAATTTCGAGTGTCCTCCGCAATACTCTATCAAGTAGCGTCTGCCAACAATCAGAGTGTCTTCGTTTGACGGGGGAAACTCGAGAGTGGACCTCTAGTGACGCTTTGCTGTCTCTAACACTGCAGAGCCAATATTGACTCGTTCTGTACCGTCGGATTAGGGAGTGTGGGAGGACAACTCTTGATGTCTCGTAGCACTTCCGCAAACAGTCGGGCCAGAGCCGAAGAAGGCAGGAGAAAGTTGCCGCTCCATTATGGAGTCGGTCGGTCCACAATAGATAGAGAGACAGAGGTGCGGATCTTCTGCTGTACTGCTTCCAGTGCTGCGGTTGCTGTGGATGCGGCTACTACTGCTGCCGTTGCTCTTGCTGCGGCTCCTGTTGCCGTCACAATATAAACTGTCATGTCTACTACAAATGCTGCGAGTGTTCACGCTGCGTACGATGCTGATATTGCGCAAAAAAAAAGTGCTGAGTCTGTCTTTCCTGTCTTTCTTCTAGACAGGTTTATACGATGGATAATGTTGTCTGGGAAAGCGCAGTACTTGCGCAGGCTGGCAGATTGCAGCCGAGATTGCCGCTGCACCATTTGCATCGTATAGCTACAGCAGACCCAGTCCCGTAGATCTTAGAAAGGAGGGGTAGGTTTCACTGTCTGACGAAACTGATGGGCATCGTGCTGCTGCTGCTGTTGCTGCTGCTGTTGCTATCATTACTAGTAATGTTGCTGCCACAATTGCTACTGCTGTTGCTGCTGTAACTTATACCACTGCTGATTTTGTCATCACTCCTACAAATACTTATCATGTTGCTACTGTGTTACTGCGTCTATTATTACTACAGTTTCTGCCACTATTGCTTCTTCTGTTGTTGCAGCGACTACTGTTGCTGTTCCTGTTTCAGACGTTAGCGTTAATCTTAGTGGTGTTGCTGAAGCTGTCCTGAGAGAGAGAGAGAGCGAGAGAGAGAGAGAGGGGAGAGAGAGAGAGAGAGAGAGAGAGAGAGAGAGAGAGAGAGAGAGAGACAGACAGACAGACAGACAGACAGACAGACAGAGAGGAACACGACAGAGCATTGCAACAATAAATATCTTTATTTCTCTCCCTCCACCCCACACTCTCCCTTCTCCCACCATCGGCTGCGACTGAAGTGCGCGAAGAGCTGGTTTGTCTTAGACTCCTCTCCTCCCTCCCCCTGCTACACCCCTCCAGAGCCTCCTCCTCCTCCCCAGTCACAACCACCCCTTACAACACTCCCTCAGTCCCTCTGGAAATCAATATATCTGGCACCTTAATCTGCAAGATAAATCCTGGCCTAAGGACTGCTATGAGATTGTGTCCGTCTATGTCCCTTAGAGCAGACGAGAGAGAGAGAGAGAGAGAGAGAGAGAGAGAGAGAGAGAGAGAGAGAGAGAGAGAGAGAGAGAGAAAAGAACAGAAAGGATTCGGGACAAAGACAGGGGTGTGGAGTATAAGTCGGGAAGAATTAACCAGATGAACGAACACAGACACACAATCACGAAACTACGGCCACACACATACGGAGAGAGAGAGAGAGAGAGAGAGAGAGAGAGAGAGAGAGAGAGAGAGAGAGAGAGAGAGAGAGAGAGAGAGTGAGAGAAATGTGAGCAGACACCCATACTGACAAATACGCTGATAAACACACACGTATTACACACACACACACACACACACACACGCACGCACGCACGCACGCACGCACGCACGCACGCACGCGCGCGCGCGCGCGCGCGCGCGCGCGCGCACACACACACACACACACACACACACACACATATTCGCGCGCGGGCGCAGACTGCTGTCTCCGCCAGCATACAGGGACAGAGGGAGAGAGGGAGGGAGGGAAGTAGGGAAACCTTGTCTGGGGAGATTTGTTACTATCGTCTGCGTGAATAACTTGTTTCTTCTTCTTGCATATTTCCATTCTGTTTGGTCGTCTTCTTCGGTGCATTCGTGTTTTACTCTGATCTTTGGTATTTCTCCCTTTTCTTTCACGTTTCATATATTCCTATTTCCTCCCTATTCCATTCTTTGTGCTTAAGGGTTGGTCCATCCCTATTAGATGTAGTCCATTCCTATTCATTTGGAATTAGTATTTCTTATTCCTTCTATTTCCAACTTTCACCTGTCGTCCCTTTTCTCTTTTCCTTTTTTTTGTTGTTATTGTTGTTGAAATTTTCTCTTTACTGGTGGTTTTTTTCATATGGTCACTTTTCGTCTGTGTTCAATATTTTTCTTGTGTTCTGTTTTTGATAGCCACCTTTTGTCTGATTGAAAACCATGAATGCGAATGCGAATGTTTGCGAATGCGAATGTTTATTCAGTTTTTAGGCCTAGGCCCCTATCTGAAGGGGGTGGTCGTTCACCGACTCATATGATCTCACATGTACACACATGTATATACTAACATTACGCAATTTAGGCACTGATCATAAAGCATTTGTCAAGTACTAAACAAAAATAAAGTAAAGCATAACGAAAAAAAAAACAAAGGAAAAAAAAAAAAAAACATGGAAATGTCAGTGGTATGTGGTCCATCCATAGCACTTTTATGTTGAAGCAGTACACAAACGTTTTAAAGCTTTATAAGTGAATAGTGCAACATTAGATAATACACTCTCATTTCTACATGCCATTAGTAGATTAAACCTGAACTGGCATGGGTCATTATAATACTTGGGCTGAATATATCTCATCCTTAAATCATGAAGAACAGGGCAACAAAGAATAATATGAATGGCATCTTCCTTACGAACATGACACAAGCGACACATAATTTCATCTGCTTTTCCACTGTATCTAAATCGGTGGCTGGCTATATCTGACACACCAAATCGAAGTTTTTAAGAGCACTTTTAACATATCTATTCATAACAATTTCAACATATGGTTCCACAAGATTTGTTGCCTTAAATGCCCTATATTCAGCAAATCGGTCACTGGTGTACATGTGACTATGCCAGTCTTGCCACCTGCAGTCAATGATTCTTTGTTTAAAGCATTTGATAAAGGCTGCAATATTTTCGACACCTTGGTTATCCCATACAAAAGAAAAACCATAAGAATATAGGCACTTACGAACATTTGTGGCCCAAGTCTTCTTTCCGTTAATATCAAGATCATATAACACTTTTTATACGCTTTAAATGGTAGCTTGTAATTTTCCATCCTTGTCAATTTTAGCCAATAACTGATGCATTTTAACGTACGAGTTTAAATAGATAGGATACCTCCCCATTTCTCCATATACCAAATCATTAGGAGTACGACTGTCGACGTTCAAAAAGCGTTTTTCATGGCAAACAGATGCAGCTTTTCAATAACATTGCCGCCTTCGAACGCCCATATTTCAGCCCCGTATTGTAAAATTGATTGAACTTGTGAATCAAATAACTTTAAAAATATTAAACGAACTACAGTCAAGCTTATACATTACTTTAAATATAATTAGAACAGCTCTTTTTGCTCTGTTAACTATATCTCTACATGCATAGGTAAAACTCAGCCTGGTTGAAAAGAATATACCCAGATACTTATACACGTTTACTACTTTTACTGGCTCATTTCCATACCTCCATTGTTCATGCCTAGCCAGATACCCGCCCTTGCGAAAAAACAATGATATTTGTTTTCTCCATATTCACTTTTAGCTCTAGTCTCATTGCAGCTGCATACAAACTATTCAACTGTCTTTGTAGACCAACAACCGATATTGATAACAAGATAATATCATCCGCAAAGAGTAGTATATGAACAATTCTATCAAATCAAAGGACACACCATGTTTGCCATTTTCTATAATTTCTAGTGCAAGTTCGTTGACGAACAACGAAAAAAGAATCGGGCTGCAAACATCACCTTGCTTTACTCCCCTTGTGCAATTCACAACTTCTGATAATTTACCCCCACTTCTTATCCTAGCCTTTACATCTCTATACATACTCTTAATACATCTGTATAATTTACCACTGACTCCATTTTTTTAGCAACACAGGCCATAGCAAATTTCTAGAAATGGAGTCGAAAGCTTTCTCGAAATCTACAAATGCAACGTACAACTTTTGATTCTTTGCAAACTGTTTCTGAATGGCAGCTAGCAATGTAAATACATGATCTATCGTACAGTAGTCCTTCTTAAAGCCTGCTTGATGCTCCCCAGTTATGTTATTTAGATTTACCCACTCTTGTAATCTGCTGTTGATTATTGAGCTATATAACTTACTACTTATATTACACAGTGATATACCTCTGTAGTTGTTCATGTTATTGACCTCGCCTTTCTTAAAAAGTGGTATAAATAGTTGACTCAGTCCAGTCATCTGGATAGATGCCATTACTGATAAATGGTTAAATAATTTTACTAAAAACATTAACACTGGCTCCCCTGCGTTTTTAAAGAACTCTCCAATTAAATCATCAGGTCCAGCCGATTTACCATTCTTCAGCTTTCTAACTGCTATCATTACCTCGTCCCTAGATATTGGTCTCTGTCATAAAACTCATCACCATCCTCTACTGTATCATCATCTGGAAAATCATGTGTTTTCTCTATCTAATAATATCTTAAAATGACCAAACCACTGATCAATGGATATGTTATTTTGTGTTGTGTTTTTTTATGAGAGAATTTCTTAACCGTTTCCCAAAAAGTCTTCTGGCATTTAACAGAATCAAGCAGTTCCTTTAACATTGACTCATTTCGTTCCTCCTTCTCTCATAATCATGTTTTTGTATTCCCTTCTAGCTATACAAAATCTAATTCGGTCATTTTTATCCAGTGAACGCTTAAACAATCTATGAAGTCTTTTCACTTTTCGTTTGTTTGATTTGCATTCGTGGTCAAACCATCCTTTACTTGACTGCTTATGTATCGGTATTCGTTTCCTCATATGTCCTGCCTGATCTTTAACAATCTGCTTAAACCTATCCATTGCTAAGTTGATATCAACATTGATTAAGTCTGTGGCAACTTCTAACTCTTTTATTACTTTATTCGAGTTCATTGAGTCAAAAAATGTCTGCGCATATGATGAAATCCATTATATTTATCAATGAATATGTCATCACTCTTATTCACAGAATTCCTAATAGAAGTAATACGTGTTTGATTATTAAAGCACAACAAAAGAGGCAGGTGATCTGATTCTAATCTGTCAAGGACACTTAGAGTCATAAACTCACACGTACTATCAAAGAAAGATGTGGAGTTAAGAAATAATCATTCACACTGCACCCTTGATCGGCTATATATGTATACTGACCATTTTCATCACCATGACACAAACCATTTAAAATACATAGTTCCAAAGCCGTACTGAGGTCCAGCAATTTTTTTACCATAGGAATTCATTACTGTATCATGGGACATTCTTTTCTTCTTGGTCTGTAGAATGTTTTGTACAATTGTCATGCAATCTGCTTTCATCAAGGTAATCAGGGGAACAATCGGAAAGTCCTTGCATTCAAATCACCACACAGTATTATATGAGCATCATCAAACAAAAACATCTTGTCAACAAGACTTTCTTCAAGTATACTAATCCCATTATCACAATCGTATGCAGAATAATATGGTGAATTTTCGGGAGGTATATACGTGCAAACAAACAAAATGTTTTTATGAAAATGAAAGAATTCTTTATCTAATACAAAATACATACAAAAATCACTATCATCATCAATATATCGTATGTGGGGAACTAGAGGTGTACGTACAAGGCAGACAATTCCTCCAGAACACCTCCCATGTCGTGCCAGCTTAACAGCTGGTTTTACAAATAACGCATGCTCTTTAAACAAACTAGACTCAAACTTTTAAGAAAGGTTTCTACAAGACATACGAAGTCGAATGAAGAAATGAACTCAACAAAATCTGCATCCTCAAGTTTTGAAAGCAATCCACACACATTCCAATGGAGAAAAGACATTTTATCCAAACATGTACCCATATTTACAGAATTCGCAGAACTAAACGTATCATCGATATCACCTCCATTCCCATCCAGTTGATTATTGTTATCCTCTTTTTCAATTCCACATGCCAAAATCATCATCACTCCCTCTCCCTCCCTTCCCTTGTCATGTCACTCCAACTCCCACTTTCTCCCCCTGTCTTATCATCCCTGTTCCCATTCCCTTTCCTTGTCATGTCATCACTGCACCCTAGCCTCTCCATTATCCTATCTTCAGCACACTCTCCCCCTCTGCCTACAATATTTAATGCTTCAGAACTTCTTTCTCATATGCAGTATTGGACATATTATCTACAGGCATATACATAACATCGCCATCACTGAGTATTTCATATCATCTTCCTTTGTCGTCAAATAGTCATCCTGTATTAAATCATGTTTACATGCATTGGAAGCAATGGTTAAACAAAAAGGGGAATCTGTGCTTTCTTCTGACACCATTACATCCTTTTCAAAATCTTCATCTCTGCAATCAATCACACCCGCTTCCTCATTCATGCGAATCGTGTCATGAGCGTCACACGTTTGTGTCATAAAACACAGAGAATAGAGTGGCATGCTGGACACGAGATGAAATAGTTGTACTCTCTGCTGCGTGTCTCACGTGTGCTCATTTGACAACACACATGTTGGACTGTCACCGGCACGATCAGCACACACCCCACCCTTCCCCTCCGCACGAGTCACTTCACTGTCACACAAAACAGGTTGGCTGGTTGGCCGATTTCCAGTCCCTGAACAAGTTAGAGAGAGAGAGAGAGAGAGAGAGAGAGAGAGAGCATGTGACCGTGTGTTATTCGCAAACAGTCGACCTGTTTCTATGAGCGAGAGTTTTAAAAGAAAAACAGAAAGTGCCCTGCTTGCTGTAAGGTCGGCAAAGAGAAGTGACAAATTAAAAGCTTCTGGATAGGCATAACACATTCTTGGAATGAGCAGTTCTCTACAGTTCTGGTACTCAGGATATATCAGAATAAGATGTAGACCTAGTACAAAATTCTGTACATTCGTACAAAATACACACGGCACATCCCTACACGTTTGTGAACATCCTGAGCAATGTGATTTCAATGTTGACACACCAAGCCTGTCTCTAGCAAGCTCTTTACATAAAACCGGATTTTTAATTATGTTTTCATATTGTGGGTCATGCAGTTGTCATGTGAAGTAGAATGTAAACTGATCACGTGAAATTGTATTGCTTACCAAGAGATGCAAATAACAGTCAGATAATGTCTGTTTGAAGGAATACAGGAATTTCAGTCATATTTTTCCCCACCCCCCCCCCCCCCCCCCCCACACACACACACACACACGTGTCAAATCTCTCTACGTGTACAATGTCAGTAACGCGAATGCACGACACCCAGTGATCATTTGTTGTTATAGTGAAGGTCATGCAACGTCTCTATATGCCTGGAATAGAGTACAATTTTCTTGCATCCTGGTAATCTTTATGTCATGGTAAATAGTTTCTTTAGGTTTGGATGTACAAAGGTTGTTTCCTACTTGACAATAAACTAACGCGGTTAGTGCTTTTATGCTAATGTTTTGTATACGGTTAATAGCCGAAAAAAATGTACCATAAATCCCAAACCTCTGACCCATAAGTTTACATAGGTTGGATTTGACAAACGAACCACTTTCGAAACAGTTTCTTATTGTGTCCTTCTAAAGATCAAAGGAATGTCAGAATTCTATAAAAGAAAAATCCCTTCTGGCTATCTAAGTATGAAAACGCTGAGCCAGGAGAAGAAGAAGAAGAAGAAGAAGAAGAGAGAGAGAGAGAGAGAGAGAGAGAGAGAGAGAGAGAGAGAGAGAGAGAGAGAGAGAGTATATCATCAGACTTTCATCTCTCTCCATCTGCTGCAGTCCTATTCCTGTCTCTGCCTCCTCTCCATCTCCAAGCCATCCACCTCCTTCTCTTCTATTCACGCACGTGATACCATTTCTGTCTCGTCACGCACGAGTCTCTACAAGTGGTGTGTGGCGTTCGTTGCACGTCTACTCGTCACCTACCCCTCCCGCTCAATTTTTCGAACCGCTGTGACGATAGTTGTTGTTGGTGGTGGTGGTGTTTTTAGTCTCTCGCTGTAAGACAATTATGTGAATCTTGAGAGAAGTTGTTTCTTAGC
>JADBJO010001128.1:25000-50000 GCA_016801955.1 Conus betulinus
AACTAAGCCTAGCTTAGTATAATGGAACTCGCAAAATTAATGAGCCTTAGTGCGTGCACACACACCCTTCATCCCCCGCCTTTCAATTCCCCTCTTCTAGATGGCGTTACCACATCCATCCAGCGACAATTCTGACGAACTTAACGATAAGCTGACAACTTCAGCAGATTTTTTCCCATGCCTGGAGTGACTTCTCTCTTTTTTTTTTTTTTTAAATGCTGACACCCTGAGGGGGGCTCCGTGTGATTGAATGGGTGATGATAACACTAAATTTGGCCCTTCGTGAAAAAGCTCACTATTTTCATTAGGACAGACTGCAATGTATATCTTTTGAGGCAAGAAGTGTTCCATAAGTGTCCAGCCTTAGAACACAAAACGGCAAGGTGGTTGACACGCCTCTTTTCCCTCAGGGTTTTCTGTATGGCGTCACAAGACTGTTTCCGTTTCCGTTCGTCTCCAAGCCCATTATTTTTAATTTGAATGCACGTGCACAGGCAGTTACTGGGCCATGTGAAGAAGAAAGCTGACAAAACCTTGTGCCCCCTGGGATCTTCTGCCTGGTGACACTCGTCTTTTCAGTTCTTCTCTACGCTTCTTGCTTTCTCTGGATGCACGTGCACGGACAGTCATTGGCCCATAAGATGACAAGCCTCTGTGCTCCCTGCGGAGTCTGTGTGGTTGCCATTGTATGTTTCCTCCTTCACTGTGTCTTTTTTTTCCCCCTGTTGCTTGAGTGGAGTGCATGTGCATACGCAGCTGTCTGACTCTGGGGACATTTCTGTGTGGGTGTTAGTGTGGCTTCTCTCTCTCTCTCTCTCTCTCTCTCTCTCTCTCTCTCTCTCTCTCTCACACACACACACACACACACACACACACACACACACACACACACACACACACACACACACACACACACACACACACATTCATAAACACACACAAACAAAATGCACAGACATTTGCTTGCATATGTGTGTGTGTGTGTGTGTGTGCGCGCGCGCACACACACACACACACACACACACACACACACACACACACACACACACACACACACACACACACACTTCAACATCTGCACGCAGACAGACAGAGAGCCCCCCCCCCCCCCCCCCCCTACTTTGTTAATCTCTTTCCCCCATCCTCCCTTCCCCTGTAAGCATACCCAGTGCTCAAGTCTTATATCCCCCAAGGGAAATCCGTGTGTCACGTCAGATGCAGAACTCTTTTATTCTCAACAGAGTTAACGCGAAAGGTGTTTACTGTTCAGATAGGAACGAGAAATTGACACCTGTTCTCTCTCTCTCTCTCTCTCTCTCTCTCTCTCTCTCTCTCTCTCTCTCTCTCTCTCTCTCTCAGACTAACGTGAGACGAGACTATGTTAATGTGCGTGTATGTGTGTGTTGTGCGTGTTGTGAATGCATGTGTGTGTGTGTGTGTGTGTGCCCGTGCGCGTGCGTGTAGTGTGCACATGCATATACACACGCGTGTATGCATGTGTGTGTGCACGCACGCATGTGTGTGTGTGTGTGTGCGCGCGCGCGCGCGCGCGCGCGTGCGTGCGTGTGTGTGTGTGTGTGTGTGTGCAGGGGAGAGCATGGCAGATGAGAAGGTGGGTCCATGCTTGAGTGAGCAAGTGTGTGCTGCTTGTGTACAATGTGCATGCGAGCGCTCCTATATGTATGCGTGTATGTGTTGTGTGTATATGTATGTGTATGTGTATGCATCTACTCGATTTTTCGCATGTGTGTGTGTGTGTGCGCGCGTGCGCGTGCGTGAGTGCGTGTGCGCGCGCGCGCGCGCAAAGTGCGTACATGCATACAATCGAGTTTCTCTTCCTCCTGTTCGTCTGTGTCATATTTTCATGTCAAATCTTCCGTCCAATTTCTCTTCCTCTACCTCCCATGAACGGCCACAGCCATTACGTTGATCATTCTTACATCGTGTGTTGTGCTAACTGGAAGGGAGACCCCAAACAACAACACCAATGACCTGCAAGTCACTGGGGAGAGTGTAGACCTCCGTCAAAGCCAAACATATCTTGGATCTCCACTTTGATCAGGTTCTGCACCAAAAAATGAAAAGCCAGCATAGATGAGTTGTAGAGTGCCTTTGTTTGATTTTTCCCTGGGAGTTAACATTTATTCTGACTCCATTCCCCAAGCATTCCTTCAGATGAAATCATGTACCGATGTTCCGTGTGTGAGGACATCCTGAACATTTTGCACATACATTAAAATTCAGTCATCAACTTTCAGGAGAGAAGGCCGGCTTGGACGTTAATGTGATAACATGTGTACATACAGCTTGTATCCTTCGTGAAGTGTTAAAGGAGTGTGACTGGTATTCAATGGAATGACACGGCAATCGAGTTATTAGCGCCAGATTGCAGACCCTCAACTGGCTCTGCCCATGTAAACATCCCGTTGTCATACTGAGTGTGTCATGTAAAGCGCTGAAATTTGGTCTCTTATTAAACATAGGTGCTATAATGCTGACAGTAATAATAATGATAATGAGGGTGATAACAATGACAACAATGATGATGATATATTATCATGAGAAGAAGAAGAAGAAAAAGAAAGAAGAAGAAGAAGAAGAAGAACATCATCATCATCATCATCATCATCATTACCATCATTAGCTATCACCACTATTACCATCATAATTATGGTGTTTTTCCTAACACGGAAGAACAACAAAAACAACAAAAAAATATATGGTCTGTATACAGGCATCCGCAATCCTATCTTGTTAACTTCTGTCATTCAATTAAAAAAAAGTATTTTTAAGACCTCGCCGAAAAAAACGTCGACAAACGTATCAAAAGACAAAACACAACGCGTTTCGATCTCTTAGATCTTCTTCCGGCAAGATACACAACACACAGGACACCCTCTTTATCATGCTTTCAAAATTTGTATCACCATTATCATCATTCTTAGTGTTGCTATCAGTATCATTACCATCATCTTTACTACCTCCACTCACATTGCCTCCTCCCTGACGCCCTCGTTTTCATTCAATGCCCATCTTGCGCCGAATTGGATGAAGATAAGTGATTGCTTGTTCATTTTCGTTGTCCTGAGTGTTGCGTGTCTTGTTTGAAGAAGACCTAAGAGGTCGAAACGCGTCGTGTTTTGTCTTGTGATTCGTTCGTCTACGTGTTTTGGTGCAGCCTTAAAAATACTTTAAAGATTTGTTTAGATTTCCGCCTGCAGTCGCCTTACCTTGCAGCTAGTTCTGTCATTAAGTCAGTTCATGAGTGAAAACAAATTACTTTCATCCAGGGGAAATAACAGTAGATACAAACCGAAAGGACGACTTTTCCTTGCGATAGAACAGGTAAAATACAAAACGTGGACGTGTACATGACCAAAAAAATATTTATGTTCCATGAACATATACGATACCATTGATGTTATTAATTCATATAAAATAGTTTTCATATCTATCAGAATTTTTCTATTAATCTTGCAGAATGGAACCAGAAACCCTTTTGATTCGGATCCGAACCAAAAATGGAATGTGTTTGTCCTTGGGCCACATTCTAACTTTTCACCGCATCTGATTCAAATAGTTCAAAAGTTTATGCATAGGCTTGCTGACAGACATACAAACTAACAAGCAAACAGACAGACAGAAGCAGGCAAGAAACAAAACGTCCTTGGCGAAGATTACACCAACATTTTTCTTTTTCGTTGTCTCACTTATATATTGTCTTGTTTGTCTGCCCTTACCCACTGACCTACACTCACCATACCTACACTCCCTTTCCCTGTTGTCTATGAAATTAATTTTAATGAGATTGTTATGATATCTTTTTTTTGCAGATTGTTATGGTTTTTTTTATTTTTCTTTTCTTTTCTTTTTTTTTTTTCAGAATGGCTGGTGCACGTAGCACAGCTGAGTTTTAATGTGTCACAGGAAAAGCGATATTTCTATTCATGCTTTATTGATCGTGTAGACTGTGGATAAGTCTACAGGAATTTTTCTCCATGACTGGACCGACTGCTCTTTTTTGTTTGTTTGTTTTTGTTTGTTTTCTTTTTTTCTTCTTGAATGCTCGGAGATGAACATCACTCGTTTTGGTGGACACACATTTCAATGTGAATCTTTTGACACAACGAAAATAACCTGTAATAGAAATTGTTCGGCTATAGAACGATGAAAACGTTGGCAACCCCCCCCCCCCCCCCCCCCCCCCCCCCCCCGGTTTTCTGTAAGGTGTCATAGGATCGTGTCGGTTTCTTTTCCTGTCCAAACCCATCATTTATAATTTCAATGCAGCAGATGCACAGACAGTCACTGGGCCATGTGATGACGGAAGTTGACAGTCTCTGTGCCTCCTAGGATCTTTTGTGTGACGTCACTCGTCTGTTCAGTTCTTCGCTACACTTCAGCTTTCTCAGGTCGCACGTGCACGGGAATTCATTGACCGTTATATGACAAAGAAATCGACAAGTCCCTGGGCTCCCCGGTGCACCTTCTGTGGGTCATTGTGTGTTTCTTTCTTTTCCAAGATGTCTTCTTTTTTTATCGGGGTGCATGTACATTCATAGCTGACCCTATGGGCATTTCTGAAGAAAATAAATGGCGCAGTAGGTTCAAGTATCCCCCCCCCCCTTTCTCCCGCTGTCTGTCTGTTTGTCTGTCTGTCTGTCTGTCTGTCTGTCTGTCTGTCTCTGTATGTCTCTCTCTCTCTCTCTCTCTCTCTCTCTCTCTCTCTCTCTCTCTCTCTCTCTCTCTCTCTCTGAGTCAGACTTAGTTGTGCCAGTTGGGCATGGGCAACACGTAGCCATAGAAATAAAATGAAAATAAGCCAAACAGACAAAATATGGGTATGTTGTCCATTTGATGGCCATACATGAAACTGAGCACCGTTTAGTGTTGATACGTCCATATCATTGCTATTTCAGAGACTCGCACATTATGACTCATTGTGGAAAACCACGCAGACAGTCCATGTAATATGTGTTTTAGCATTCACTGTATAAAAAATGCTTAGTTTTGATGCCTTGAAACTGAGTGACCAACTGCTAGCTCAGCAGTAGTACGCATGGATAAGGTTGATATTGCGTGTTTCAATGCAAAATGTTTTACATCGAAATTATCCTGATTCTTTTAGCCTAAACTTGTATTTCTGTATAGGTTGATCATTTTTGCGTAAACCTGTATTTCTGTACAGGTTGATGGCCTCAAGAATCAAAATTACGATTTGTTTTCTCTGTATAACTCTGTCTGTCTCTCTGCCTATCTACCTGTCTGTCTGTCTGTCTGTCTGTCTGTCTGCCTGCCTGCCTGCCTGACTATTTGTCTGTCTGCCTGCTGCTTGTCTGTCTGTCTGTCTGTCTGCCTGTCTACCTGTCTGCCAGTCAGTCTGTCTGTCTGTCTCTCTGTCTGTCTCTCTCTCTCTCTCTCTCTCTCTCTCTCTCTCTCTCTGGCTCTCTCAGACATGCTGGTGGTTTTCCTACATAGAGACATCACTCCCCACATGATCATTGTTCATTGAGACCCAGTCCCTACAGCAAGAAATCCTGAAGAGGATACGTGATCCAGATCTCCATGAGGCCACTCACCACCGCAGACTTCTTGTTCCTGTCTGGTGCTTTTCAGTGGTGTACAGTTGTTACTGTCATTCATTCAACGTGTGTGGATCGCTGAACACAGGCCATGCTTTGAAAGTACAAAGTTGAACTATTCCCTTGGAACTCCCCCCTCCCATCCCCCATCTTCGTTGCCCTTCCTTATTTCCTTAAACACTCTCTCTCACTTCATTCTTTTTTCTTTTCAGTTGATGACTACCACAACTTCAAAACCGGATAGAAGAATTTTGTATGTGTGTGTGGAATTTGCGTCAAAGCCATCGGGTTTTCGGTACGTACATGGAGACAATCGTTGGATGGATGTCTCCTTTTCTCTTAGCTAAGTTTCAGGAAATGCTTGTAATTTCTTACAAGCCAAACGACAAAGAAACATACATTCAAGTGACGATATTCTTTCTAAAGCCTGCATAAATCTTTTTTCTCTTTGGCATTGCATATAAACCAGCTTCTTCTTCTCTTCTTCTTCTTCTTTCTTTCTCTTCTGTCTGTCTGTCTGTCTGTCTGTCTGTCTGTCTCTCTCTCCCTCTGTCTCTGTCTGTCTGTCTGTCTGTCTGTCTGTCTGTCTGTCTCTCTCTCTCTCTCTCTCTCTCTCTCTCTCTCTCTCTCTCTCTGTAACTCTCTCTCTCAGATCCAACACATCCAATTTTTCATTGCATTTTTGTTTCTATTTCATTTAGCGCCAAGTTTGAGGAGATCATTCAGGGATCTGTTTTCGGGCTCCGTTTTCATTGTCTTGATAGTTGTTCGTCTTGCCTGAAGAAGACCCAAGAGGTCGTAAGGTGTAGTTGATAGTTGTTCGTCTTGCCTGAAGAAGACCCAAGAGGTCGTAAGGTGTAGTTGATAGTTGTTCGTCTTGCCTGAAGAAGACCCAAGAGGTCGTAAGGTGTAGTTGATAGTTGTTCGTCTTGCCTGAAGAAGACCCAAGAAGTCGTAACGTGTATTCTTTGTTTTGTAATGTATTTGTTTTTTGTTTGGGTTGTGCAGTTATGTTTCTTTTTATTCTATACCCACCCATCATGCATTTTTTTTGCGACTGTCTTCAATGTGGCCACTCTTACTCTACACAGTGTTCTCTCTCTCTCTCTCTCTCTCTCTCTCTCTCTCTCTCTCTCTCTCTCACATCGAGCGCACATCAAGCGAGAGGAGAGAGAGAGAGAGAGAGAGAGAGAGAGAGAGAGAGAGAGAGAGAGAGAGAGAGAGAGAGAGAGAGAGAACAGTTTTGTTAAAATCTGCCCTTTGATATCAGTACGCACCAAAATTTACTTTCGCGTGACATAAGCAAGCCTTGATTTGAGAGAGACCAGCTCTATGTTTTTGGATACATACTACTTCTGTATTGTCTTGTGAGTCAGCTTCGAACTTACAACACAGCATCACTCACCAGCTTCTGAATGACAACAATGGTCATCACCACTGAGAATGGTTGCATTTACAATCAGTTCAACTTCTGACGTGATCTTTTCCTTTGAATAACACACCAGACGTGTAAGCAGACCCTACATCACATCACACGCTTTGGTTTATTTGAGAAGTGTGGCAAGACCGGTTGAGGACCGGGGGTGATTTGATTATCAAACTTTAACAATTACCCAAAATCACAAGCTTGTCTGTTTACATGGTATGCACGAGAGCGTTGGCTGTTATAGGCTGGAACCACTGCTGTTTGGTTTCCAGACTGATGGAAGGGAGAGCGGACATCTTTCCTCCCGAGTCACCGAGGATGGATGATGTGTGAAAACCTTTTTTTCTTTCTCTGTCTTCTCTGTGTCTCATACTTCGGCTCACCTGCTTTTCGTTCCTTTTTTCCACACTATCTTGTTTTTGCTCACTCGCTGTCACTCCCTCCTCGTCACTTTCTCTCTTCTCTTCCTTCATCGTCACCGTTGTTCTTTTCCTCCTCTTTCTTCCTATCTCCTAGCTTTTTGTTTAGTCTCGCTGCATTATAGGTACCCATCTCTTGCTTTAACTATCCGTCTCTTCTTCTTTCTTCCTCTTCTTCTATCTTCTTCCATCCTTCTCTGCTTCTCTCTATCCTCTTCTTTCTCTTACTCTGTCTGTCTTCTTCTCACTCCCTGTCCTTTCTTCTATTCAACCTAATCTCCTGTTCTTTCTCCTTCTCTGCCTTCTTTGCCTGTTAGTCCTCCACATCCACTGTGCCTCCTCTGTTCCTTCTCTCCGTCACCTTCCATCTTCCACTACCCTTCCTGCTCTCTGACCCATTCTTTTCGTCTCCTCTTTGTCTTCTCTCCCTCCATCTTCCAGTCTTCTCCTCTGCTTCTTTCTCTACATTGTTATTATTTGTCAACTCTTTCCCCCTTTCTCTTCGCCCTCTGCGTCGGCCTAACCCTTGACTCTCCCCAGTCCTCCTCCACATCACCACCTCTTGGTCCCACCTTCTCTGCTTCAGCTCTTTTGGCTTACTCTTTCCATCTGTATTGTTTCAGTTCCTCTTTTTGTTGTCGTCACTCTCTCTCTTTTGCACCTGCTCCTATTTTTCGTCCTCCCGTTCTGACCTTTTCTGTGTGAACTACCTCTTGCTGCTTTTTGTTTCTTCTCCCTAAATTTTTTTTTTTTCTCCCACTCGTCTCTTGATTCCAGTCTGCTGAGCTGCTGCCTCTCATTATGTTGTTTATCCTCAACTGTCGTCTCTCACGGTTTTTTTTTTTCCATCTTCTCTCCTCCACCTACTTGTTCAATTTTCATTTCCAGCTTTTGCTTTCTGTGCTGAATTCCTGTCAATCCGTTTGTCTTTCCTACCCCTTAGTTGTCATCACTGTCTTCCCCTTCGTTCTCTTTCTGCTCCTTCAGCTCTCCTCCGTTTTTTTTTTACTGTCTCATTGTGTTTCTTCTGTTTGTCAGTCTCTCCTCTTCCTTCTTCCCTACCTCTTCGCCCTTCTCGCTAGGTTTGGCTTGGCTGGTTTTCCTGTCTTTCGCTGGGTTGTTTCTGTTCCATTGTGATCACTCTCTCTTCATTCTCTTATTCTTTGTTTCATTGTCCTCCTCGTCAACTTTTTGGTGTAAAAGTTTTCCATTTCTCACTATCTTTGTTGACGCTATCGTTTTTCCTTCTCCTCTTTGTCAGTGTGAGTAACTTTTGTTAGATTGGTGTCATATCCCTTTGTTCCTGCTCCTTTGTACATATTCCCCTCCTCTTACACCTGCTCTTCCTCTGTATCAGCTTCCTTATCTGCTGTTTTTTTGCTGGTTGTCTTTCTTTCCTGCTGTTGTATATAGCTTCCTGTCGCCTCTATCTTTTCTTCTTCTTCTTCTCCCCTTTATCCATTTCATCAAACTCCGCTTTCTGTCGCTTCCTTGTCGCTGCTCGTTCTTCCTCTTCCTGTCCCTCTTCCTCTTCCAAGTCCACTCCATTGACCCTTTATACTGCTTGCTACAAACCACGCTATTTCAATTTACAGGTTATTTACCCCTTTTCTCCCTGCTCTCTCCTCTCCTGATACTCGTTGTCCATTACTTCAACTTCTGTGTACTACACTCCAAACTGTCTTTGCTCCCAAATCATTTCCCTCCTCCCCTTTTCCTCCATCTCCTCTCCTCCGTTCCCCTCCTTCTCCTCCTACCCCTCCTTCTTCTCCTCCTTCTCTTCCTTCTGTTCTTCTTTGTCCACCTCCTCATCTTCGGCGTTTTCATGTCTCCTCTTTCTCGGTGTGTTGTTTCTGCTGCTCCCAAGTTGTCACATTCTTCCTCAGAGTTCTTTCTGTTTCTCTCTCGTCTACTTCCTCAGTTTTGGCTCTGATTTTTTTCTTTGTTTTCGTTTTTTTCTTCACTACATCCTTTTTGCTTTGACTGTGTTGTTTTCGGTTGTCTTCCTCATTCTTACCACTCTGTTAATTATCTGTCTGTCCGTCTGTTTGTCTGCCCCTCTGTCTGTCTTTCTCTCTCATTTTTTCTGTCTGGCTGACTGGCTGGCTCTCTCTCTCTCTCTCTCTCTCTCTCTCTCTCTCTCTCTCTCTCTCTCTCTCTCTCTCTCTCTCTCTCTCTCTCTCTCTCTCTCATTCTGACGTTGTGCTGCTTTTTTTTTTTTCTTGTTTTCAGTATGTCTTTCACCTTCTCCTCTGCGTGTTCCTTTCTGCCTTTCTTTCTCCATTCTGCACCTCCCCTCTCTTTTTCTCTTCTCTCTCTCTCTCTCTCTCTCTCTCTCTCTCTCTCTTCATTCTTCTTCTCTTCCGCCCTCCCCCATCCCTCCCCCTTCCATCTTCTCACCTTTTTTTTTTTTTTTTTTTTTTAGTTTCTAACACTTTATCAAATTCTACTCTAACTAAGCGGAATAATTGCAGAGGGACCACTCCCTGGAGTGTCTGGCAATTGTGTTACGATGACAGACAAGAAACATCGTGGCCGTGTTCCAGAACTGAAGCGTAAGGGGACAGGTGGAGAGTACAAGCCCAACCAACACCCCTCAAAGTGGCACGGTACGGGTGTGAAGAGAAGGGAAGGAGGATGACAGGAGAGATGAGGGAAGGCGGGGTGGGGGGTGGGAATGGAGGGATGAGAACGAGAAGAGATAATTGTCTGATGATGCTGTCCTCTCCGTGTGTGTGTGTGTGTGTGTGTGTGTGTGTGTGTGTGTGTGTGTGTGTGTGTGTGTGTGTGTGTCAGTTTGCCTCTGTCTGTCTGTCTGTCTGTCTGTCTCTCTCTCATAAGTGTGTGTGCATGCGTGTCTGTCTGTCTGTTTGTCTCTGTCTGTCTGTCTCTCTCTCTCTCTCTTTTCTCTCTTAAAACTTATCAAAAAAACAGACGTAAAATAAGACAAAATAGAGATAAAACTTGGAAGAAACAACAAAAAAAAACCCAAACAAACAAACAAACAACAAAAAAAAGGAAAGGGAGCACAAAGAATGAAAGAAATACAATCCACAAGTAAACAACACGTAAACATTTTAATAATTCAGTGGATGTGTCAGTTATGCCTATTAGTCTTTAAAATGTACATTGTAAATGTAATAAACGATTCGATCATTGTTATGAATAATTTTACAATGGATCAGCAAAAAAATTCGAATACTCGAACAGATAATGCCAACAATCATAGTTGAAAACAAATATATAAATTGTAGTGCCCCCCTCTTTCTCCCTCGTGCGCACAAAAATCACCTGCAAGGTGCCTGAGTTCTTTAAGCGTTTCGGATATGAAAACGATGGGAATCAGACCTTACCGTAGTGAGTTTTGAATGAAAGCAACTGCATGCAACCTTTATCTACTTGAACAGGCCAGCTTTACCCCCAAATCATTCAATAAGTGACTGTAAAATCTCAGCTTTGAATGGTTGGACGCTCTGGCATTGAGATATGATTATACTGCGAGTATCATACCGTATCCTGATGCACATTGAAAGGAAAAAAAAATACATGTATTTTATTTGTTCAGAGAATGGCATCCTGATTTGTGGAAACTAGGTGAACAAGTGAAGATTCATTCGGAAATGTATACAGACTGCAGTGGTACGATAAAAAAAAAGGGGATGAAATATAAGTGACCAGACAAAAAGGTATACAATGTCGCAGATTTAATTTACAATACAAAACAATGAATTTATGAAATATGTCTTCTCCATACTTCACAATTGGCAGACATACAACTGCACAGAACAACTCTCCCCAGACAGCTGTTGGCGTGAGAATCAATAGCACACCATGGTTTGTGTGTTCACTTGTACTCTCTGCCTTGAAGATCCACTGCTAAGTGGAAAATTGTACAAAACGACAACGAACTACGTTTCTTTGCAAGGCGTTGGGCTAATGTGTAGGTCTGACTTCTGCTAAATTATAGCCACGAGACCCTCTTCTTAAAATTTCCCATCTTAGTCATTCATTCATTTATCCATCAGCTTTAAATCATGCAGTGTGGTCTCAAAAGTTAGCGGATGTGGTGTAGCGTATATGGACCAGTCCGCACGCAGTTACACCTTGATGAAACTGAAACTGAACTTTGCAAGGACCGGGCATTACATTCACCCAAGGACAATATGTCTGGCCAGTAATCAGATCATAGACATGATATTTGTATGATTGCGTCTGTCAAGACCGTTCTGTTTTCATTTGCGTTTTTTGATTTGTCTGTCTGTCTGTCTGTCAGCAAAATCATAACAACAAAAATGCTGGACTGATTTTAACGATAATTGGTGAGGAAATGGACTGTGGACCAAGAGAGAAAGAAAGAAAAAAAAGTTGGATGTAGATCTGGATCAAATGGGCCGATAAACAATTTCTTAAACGATCCTCTTTCATAATGTGACATTTGGCCTTTTTCGATCTTTTCGTACATTTCTCAAGAAATACTGTATGGATGTTGACAAAACAAATCGGACTCATTATAAACACACCATTATAAACACTACTTTTTGTTCCTTCCCTCTTTTGTGTCTATTTTGTCTTATCTTGCATCTGTCTTAGAATGCTTCAGAGAGAGAGAGAGAGAGAGAGAGAGAGATCATCTGATAATTATCTCTCCCCATCTCCTTACTTACGTTCCCTTCCCCCACCATCTCCGATGTCATCTTCCTTCCCCTCTCTTCACGCACGTGCCCACTTTCAGTGGTGCTGGCTGCACTTCTACTCTCCATCTATTCCCACTCACTTATTTCTGGAACGGTAGCGACGGTGTTTCTTGTCTGTCACCGTGACACAATCGTGTGAAACTACAAGGAATGGTCCTCAGCAATTATTCAGCATTGTTAGAGAAGAATCTGATGAAGTGGGTGGTAGCAATTGAAGAAGACAAAGAAGGGGAGGAAAGAAAGAAGAAGAAAATGAAAGAGAGACAGAAAAAAGAATGAGGAGAAGCAGAATGGAGGGAGATGAGCGTGGGGTAAAGAGAACAAGGAGAAAAAGAGAGCAGAAAAGGAAGCAGAAGAGGAGATAAAAGACACACTGAAAGCAACAAAGCATAAAAAACAGCATCACAGAGAGAGAGAGAGGGAGAGAGAGAGAGAGAGAGAGAGAGAGAGAGAGAGAGAGAGAGAGAGGTGGATTGAGGAAGATAAAAAAAAAAAAACAAATAAAAAAAAATACTCAAAGCAAAGCAAAAAATTTAAAAAAAAAAAAAAAAAACGACAAGCCAAAAAACTAAGGATGTCAACAAATAAAAACAGAAAGAATATAATGAAAGAGACAAAGTGTATAAGGAGGAGACGGGGGGGAGGACGAGGAGGAGGTGCAAGAGGCGGAGAAGGAGGAGGAGAGGATGAACAACATGGGAATAGAAACAACACAGTCTGACCACTCAAACCAGTGGAATGGATGCCAATGAAGTGGACAGGGAAGAGCAAGAGGAGAGAGAGGAAAAGGAAGAGCGAGTGGCGACAAGGGAGCAGAGGTGACAGAGTACGACACAGAATGCCAGCATCGCAGAACTCAATGAGAAGGATAAAGAGGAGGAGAAGAAGAAGGAAAAAAAAAAAAAAACCCTACAGGTGACATGAAACTAGAAACAACACCAGGATAGAAAAATAATCAGGAAATCAGAAGATATTGAAGCTATTAAATAGGAAGAGAATGAGTGAGAGATGAGAGTATTTACACAGGAGCAGAAACAAAGTGGTATGACACCAGTGTAACAGACGTTGCTCACGTGGACAAAGAGAGGGAGGAAGAGACGGTGTGGATAAGGGACAATGACAAACAGCAAATGCACACGGCAAACGTTGACGAAGGAAGACAATAAGACGTAGAAGGAAGAGACAGTGATAACAAATGAGCAGAAAACAACACATCGGGTGACTTTGAAACCAGCAGAACGAAACTTGATGAGAAGTGATATTGAAAGCAGTAGAATAAAACTTGATGAGAAAGACAAACATGTAGAGAAGGAGGATGAGGAGAGAATGACAGAAACAACATACCGAGACAGAAAACTGGTAGAGCCGAAGGAGTAGAAGACAGAGTAACAAGAGGGGGGAGAAACGACATAGTGGATGACAAAAACCCAGCACGGTGAAAACTGTAAAAAAAAAATGTAAACAAACCGATGGAGAAGGAGAAGGAGAAAAGAGAGACAACAATGGATCAGGAACAAGACAGAGAGAGCCAGTATCCAGCAAAGCGGAATCAGCAGGGAAGAGAAGTAAAAAGACCGAGTGACAATAAGGAAGCAGACACAACACAGGGGAAAGAGCATTAGACATATAGAACAGGAGTCAAAACAAGAGGAGGAAGAGAGTGTGAGGACACTGGAGCAGAAAAGACGCAATAAGGGGGGGGGGGGGGGGGGGGGGGGGGGGGGGGTGTAAATCAGCGGAGCAGAGGTGGTGATCTGAAAGAGGTTGGGGTGGAGGAGGAAGAGAAGGAAGGGAGATGCAGACAGTGAAAGGAGGCAGGTAAAAAGAAGAAGTAGAGCAGACGGGTAGGCAACAGGAGAAGAGGAAAAGCGGTGTAAAGGATGAGACAGAGGAAGAGGAAAGGTAGCGGAAGATCGGTGTCGATGGACAAATTCAAAAGAGGAGACAGAGAAGGCAGAGAAGAGAAAGAGAAGGGGAAGAAGTAGAAAAGAAGAAAGGGGAGGAAGAGGACAGAAAAAAAAGACAGAGGAAGAGACAGATGGGGAGGGGAGGATGCAGAGAAAAAGGAAAGAAGAAAGAAGAGAAAGAGCGAAAAGAGAAGACACGAACCAAGAGAAGAGAGCCGACAATGAAGTGAGACACAGAACACTAGCAGACTGCAGGAAAGAGGAGGAAGTGAACCAAGGCGAGATGGAAGAAGAAGACATTTTATTCTAGTAGGGCCTTAGAGGGGTACGTATATACTGAAAAGCAACAGTAACTTTTACAGTTCTGCCGAAAGAAAGGAAACATATAGACCAACTATATTTCATTATCTACACTCTTAATCATAAATCGATTTAGGAAATTGCAATCTCTCATGCTTTAAAAGCTTTGTACAAGTAAATGCAGAGGGTTTTTTTCACAGTTTTTGCATTAAATGAGAGAATAACAATAGATTACGATGGAAAACACTTGCTATTCTGTCATGTTTTGGAGCGATAAACTGTTTTCTTAATTTATCGTAAAATGGACTACATAAACCAAAATAAACTTCATTTTCTTCGATATTCTTACAGAAAGGACATAACAGATCATTAGGTGTGGGATTGCTGTATCTATAGTAATGAACAACAAGGTTTGACACACCGAAACGAAACAATGACATTATATGTTTTAAGTGTCTCTCCATATCTAATTGTAAGTATTTTGGACTATGAGAGAAAAAAGGAAATGGAACGAAAAGCAGGAGAGACGAAGCATGACAGACAGAGAAGGCGATGACGTAAAAGAGTTGTCACACATTCACCGTTTTGGATGATCTGGGGTACATGGTTTCCGCTCCCCTTCCATCAGTTTTCAAACCAAACAGCAGTGGTTGCAGCCTATGAAAGAAAAGTGCATGTGTGCATGCCCAGTAAACAGACGTGCTTGAGATTGTGGAGAAAATCAGATGACCCCCACCCACCCCCACACTCCCACTCCGGCAGGTCATGCCACACCTAAAACAGCATGTCTTGTGGTGACAAGATTATTTACGTGTCTGTTTCGTGATACAAGAGACAAGAACACACCCGAACTTGAACTGATTGTTGGTTCGTCCATTCCCATCCTTGGTGGTAAGGGCTGTGTAGAAAGTTGGAAAATCGCTCACAAGGCGATACACCGACCGTACGTGTCCCCAAACCCAGGACCGATCCCTTCCTATCCAGTCAGACTTACGAAGGGTTATGTCACACGGGAGATATTTCTGGTGCGGTTCAACATCAGAAAGCTGATCTAGAAAACACTATTCGACCTTAGCTGAGGTCTCTAGTCTTCAGAGTACCGTTCTAGTCTATACGAGAATTTTGAGAGAACTGTCACGCGCTTCCAATTCTGTTCCAAATGATGATGACCCACGATGTTTCTCTGTCAAAATGTGTCCATCCCAACACCACCCGGTCAGTTTCAAAAAGATCATCATCTGACAGCATTCTGGTATAACCACTTGTTTAAGCTGTATATTTGTGAAAGGTTTCTTTTCTCATGGAGTTTGTTCTGTTACTAGGAAGAAACTCCAAGAGGAGAGCTGAACAACGAGTGTTCTGTAGAGAAGCTTTTCCCATCCTGCCCCCCTCCGTTCTCCTACTCCTGCAGGTGTTTTTCCTTATTACAACTCCTAGCAATCTATGGTGGCGATGTCATATACACTCCCTGACGCTCGTTTTCTGTCACTTTTGTCTGATTCCAACCTTCCCTTCAGAATGGTCAGACACGTCAAGACCATTTTGTGGCACATGCCTCAGCCAAACAGCTGATGAAGTGTTGTTGTTCGTCCTCCGATTTCGAAGATGACCATGACTTCAATCTCAGATGGAAGATCGCTGAGTGTGGGTCCGCAGGTGGCTGGTGAGGTAATCTGGGCCCGGAAGGAACGCCCACATGTGGGACACATGTGGGTGGGTGGGTGCTACAGTGGAGGGGGGGTAGCTCTGGCCTTGCGCGCGGCTCGCTTTCTCTCAGCTTCTGCTGTGTGCGTCTCTTCTCTGATGTATATGCACCCTTTGTGATGCTGCTTCGCCAGGTTGGGCGGTCCAAGGCAAGCGACTCCGAGGTGTTGAGGTTTATGTTCAGGCTTTGAGGGATACTTTGAGGCAGTCCTTGAAACGTTTTTTCTGCCCCCTAACTTTGCGCTTGCCCTGACTCAGTTCTCCGTACAAGCTGATGAAGTATAATGTATGTCATGGAGCCAGGTTAACTGCACGTCTCCGTGTGGAAGGAGATACCACCCCCATCCAACGACAGTCCTCTTCAGTTTCAGTTTTCAGTTTCATCAAGGATGTGTCACTGCATGCAGACTACTTCATATATGCTAAACCATATCTGCTAAGTTTCAAGACCACAATGCGCAAAAATTCACAGGTGATGGAAAAGCAAATAAATGATTAGAGATGGAAGGAGTTAAGACCAGGGTCTCACGGCTACAATTTAGCAGATGTCCGACCTGCGCTCCAGCCCAACGCTCTGGTCAGACCTTGGGTACCCACCTAACATCCTCTGTGCCATTACTATCAGTGTGTGTGTGTGTGTGTGTGTGTGTGTGTGTGTGTGTGTGTGTGTGTGTGTGTGTGTGTGTGTGTGTTGTGAGTGTACACCTGCGTCTGTATATAAGTGTATGTATGGATGGATGGGCATGGGACCATGTGTGTTTGTGTGCCGTGTATGAGGTACATGTGAGCATGTATACGTGTGTGTGCGTGTGTGTGTGTGTGTGTGTGTGTGTGTGTGTGTGTGTGTGTGTGTGTGTGTGTGTATGGGCGTACATACATGGATGTGTGTGTGTGTGCATCTCTCTTTCTGTGTGTGTGTGTGTGTGTGTGTGTGTGTGTGTGTGTGTGTGTGTGCGCGCGCGCGCGCGCGCGCGCACGCACTTGCACGTCTTTGTGCTGTAAGGATGGACGTAATGACAACCCAATGGTTTTGGCACGAACTCTACACGAACAATGTTTCCTTTATCTGGTCTTAAAGCTTTGCTAGTCATCACATGAGAAAATGGATGAAGTGAGAGAAGGGGGCAGTAAAGAGAGGTGGTAAACAACAAGGGGAGGGGGAGGGGGTGAAGATAAGAGAACAAAAGTTCAACATCTCGCTCCCAATGTATGGTTTGTGTGGTAAGTGATCCACAAATGTTGAATGAGCGACAGAAACAACTGAACATCATTGAAAAGTACTAGACAGGAACAAGAAGTCTGCTGTGGTGGGTGACCTCTGGGAGATCTGGAACACATACCATCTTCAGGTTTTGTTCACTGAAGGGGCTGTGCTTTAAGGAACAGTGATCACGTGCGTGGGAGTGGTATCTTCATGTTGGAAAATCAATATTAGGTCCATGAAACTAACACAATGAAGCAAAATATGACACCACACACACACACACACACACACACACACACACACACACGCGCGCGCGCGCGCGCGCGCGCGCGCGCATGCACGCACGCACGCACGCACGATTCACGATCGCACGCACGCACGCACGCAAAACACACACACACAAACACACACACACACACACACACACACACACACAGGGCAGACAGAACAATAACGATAAAGTGCTCATAACTTCAATTATGAGGCCACCAACGTATACACAAATACTAGTTTGCCAAAAATAACAGGAATGCTTTCTACATAAAACATTTTGCGTGGAAACACACTCTATAGCCCATATTTACACACGCGACAGGAAACAGCTAGCAATTGTTCACGTAATTTCAAAGCATGAAAAATGAAACATCTTTATGCTAAGATTGCCGAAACAAACCTAACAATGATCGGTTGTATGGAGTTTCACAATGTTTATAATCTGCTTGTCTGATGAAGAGTAATAATATGTTCATACACAACACAAAAAGACGTTCATTTTAACATACAACCACAAAATGGACAATATATTCATAGTTCACTGGGGGGTTTTTTGTTTGTTTTTGTTTTTTTGTCTCTGTGATTACCAGTTGTTCACATTTTAACTGACATGACTAAGAGAGAGAGAGAGAGAGAGAGAGAGAGAGAGAGAGAGAGAGAGAAAGAAAAACAAAAATGCAATGTGAACTCGGTACATCATCTGTTTGCTTCAGAAATATCCTACAGCTATGAATGCACGTGCGTTGTGACCAAGCAGATACACAGATACAAATAAAGTAAGATGGAGCAGAAAGAAACAAGAATAACTAAGGTAGATCCCCCAGAGAGCCCAGAGAGCACCGGGACTTGTCAACTTCCTTGTCGTATTGCGGCCTATGATTGTCAGTGCACGTGCATCCAGAAGCATAGAGAAGAAAATGACAGACTAGTGACACCATGCAGAAGATCCCATGGGGCATAGGGACTTGTCAGCTTCCGTCATCACATAGCCCAATGACTGTCCGTGCACGTGCATTCAAATTAAAGATAATGGGCTTGGAGATGAAAGGAAACGGAAGCAGTCTTTTGACGCCATACAGAAAACCCTTGGGGGAAACTTTGTTAGGTTTCTTGTTGCTGTATGGCCCAATGATTGACTGGTATGGGATACTCCTGGAGTCAAAAGATCAACGTTATAAAGTGTCTTCACATAGAGAATGACCTTTATCACAAAACGTGAGAATCAGTCTTATTACCACCTAACCAATCACATGGGTCCATTCTTTTTTTCCCTGACAAGCGCATATGTATGTGTGAGTGTTCGATTGGACATAAACATTTACAGAGAAAGAAATGTGAACATCAGTGACACCTTGAGGAAAAAAACTGAGAGCAGCTATGACAAAGGCTCTTCGTCCCAATTAGACGACAGTATTCTTGGTGCACAGGGATATGAAAAAAATCATGTCGAAGTAATTTGAAAATTTTCCTTTCTACAACTAGCCGTTTGAGATGATAATCATTTGTTCTGAATCTGGATCTGGATCGGTACGTCGCTAACATCCATTTACTGGCATAGGTGCAACGGTGGGGGGGTGCGCAGCGTTGATGGTATTATCGGCTCCTGGCTTTTGCCAGAGCCGGCTTGAAGCTGTCGACTGACTTTTGGTGTACGATGTTATCGTCGAGGTGGTTCCACTCAGTTATTGCCTTTGGGAAGTAGGAGTTTCGGTACTAATTGGTGTGTGTTTCAGGAACGCAGTAGCACCTATTATTATTCCGTATGTAGTTCTCCACTGGGTTTTGTGACAGGTATGTACTGTTGTCACTGGTGGAGCGGATACGTCGTCCCGGTTTCTGAGGTTAATGAAGTCACTCGGGGTGATCGCTGGCACCAGACCCTCAAACCACCTGTAAAAGAATCCTAGACGCAGTTGGAGCTGCCGTTCTTGGAGTGTAGTGAGCTCATGTTTTCTCAACAAACCCGTTATGGAACCTTGTGTGGTGGAGCAGTAATCCTTTGCTATGAAGCGCATTGCATTTCTTTGTATGCGCTCCAGCATGTTGATCTCTTGCTGTAAGTGTGGGTCCCAAATGATTGCTGCATACTCCAGGACGGGGCGTACGAGTGTGAGGTAAGCATTTCTTCGGCAGGAGGTGGGACTGTGCCTAAGATTCCGCTGGAGAAATCCTAGTGTGCTATTGGCTTTCTTTGCGATGGATGTGATGTGTTGAGACGACTTGAATTGGCGGCAAATTGGATGCTGAGGTATGGGTTATGAAGGACTTGCTGCAGGATGGTATAATTTAGGGAGTAGAAGTAGGAGGAGGTAGAGGATTTGCAATGCTCATGATGTAACACTTTGAGGCATTAAACCACATGCCCCATTTGTCTGCCCATGACTCTAGTGACTTGAGGTCCTCTTGTAGAGTGTGGTGGTCATTAAAGTCGTTGATCTCCTTGTAAATGAGGCAGTCATCTGCGAACAGGCGCGTACTTGGGATTTGAGATTGTATGAAAACAGATCATACACATACCAATCATATCTCAAACTCATAATTATAAATGACTAAGATTGAGGGAAGAAAAACGGGAGAAAAACCCCTTAGAGAGCACCACCCCTCCTGTACGCATCCACCAACCTTTCAATATTTTATATCAGCATAATTTCAGTTTTTCTTCTCTCTCTCTCTCTCTCTCTCTCTCTCTCTCTCTCTCTCTCTCTCTCTCTCTCTCTCCCCCCCCCCCCCCTCCCTTCTCTTCCTAACATCGCACAATTGAACTCGTGTGAAAAGAAAAACTAACATAGAATATCAACGTTCATTTTCAGTGGGAAATGGTAAACAATATAAATAATAAAAAAAAAAAAAAAAAACTTTAATAGGGAAAAAGGATTTCCTTCCTACTCAGCTAGCCCCCCCCCCCCTCCCCCCACCACACACACACACACACACACACACACACACACACACACACACACACACACACACACACACTCATTTATTGTTCTATGTCTGTAGATACGTCAAAAAAAACTCCCTCTCTTTCATTTTTCACCTCCACCTCACATCCCATAATTTCAATTGTCCTGTAATACTAATAAGGCTAACATTCATGTTTTTACGTGGCACATACCATAGTAGTAAAACAGTGAAAGAGAATATCTGTTAGATAAACGTGATTTGAATGGAGTAATAGTTTCCATCTAAAGGGCCCTTGTTTTTGTTCATGTAGCAGAGGTAATACTTTCAGGGCTGCGTTGTTTCTCTAGTCCTTTGTGACAAAAAAACGGGCACACACTATAGCATCGAGTAAAAAGAAAAAAACGTATCATCAAGGACCACTTAATCATTAAGTAACACTGAATACAGTAACCATTGTTTTTCAAACTCAGAATTGGCGCATTTCTAAACTATGCTTATATTTTTCGGTGCGATAGTTGTATTTGAGTTCTCTATAAAAAGCTGTCACGGTTGGTCTAATTTTATTAATCCTACATTGTAGATAAAGAATTTTGCCCCATAAGATAATGATATACAGAATTTCATCGATTTTGGTTTTTCCGTCTGTTCCAAACAAAATTAATTGAACGTTAAAGGATAATCTTTTACAAACACGACATTTTCTTTTCATAGATATTTCTAATTCCATCCAAAAGTTTTGTGCGAAGTCACAGTTCCAAAGATAGTGGTAGATCGAATCTAATTCGTCATTACAGAAACTACATTTATCGCTCTCGACTAGGCCCATTTTCTTCAATACATTATTTGTAACCAATATTCTGTAGCAAATTCTAATCTGGAACCATTTTAATTTTACTTCTTTTATTTTACTAATCAGTCTTAGAACGACTTGCCAGTCTACCACAGAATTTAACTTTTTTGCCAATTAAAGAGTGGTTTGATAATACCGACAAGTGTTTTTCCAACCATTTTTTTGTAGTATGGTTTTGAGCCTTTTGTAACGCTGCTTATCATTTTAATCGCTTTCGGATCCTGGGTTACTATCATTGTTTTGAACAGTTATATTTCTTTTTCTAATATATTCTTTTATTGCTTGAATGGAACTTAGATAGTGTAAGTAATTTACTCTCAAATTCCATTTCTGGCAAAATTCATCATAATTCAAAAAGCTTCCATTATCATCAACAATATCTTTTACTAAGAACACATTCTTGGCAGTCCATGTTGTGAAACAAAAAATCATTATTGTTGATTTTTAATTTTAAGTTGTGAAAAATAGGTTCTAATAAAATTTCCTCTTCGTTATCTAAATCTATGTGGCTGGTGAATTTTTCGTAGGCTAAAAATACATCTTTCCAGAAGTAGTTGCATTTACTCTTTATAAATTTTTTAGACCCGTAACAGCGTATATAGTTTATTTCTGGGCACAATGTTTCGAGTATGTGTTTCCATTTTGAAGTTCCTGAAAGCAGCCTTCTCAACCATGACAACTTCAGTGCATGCACAAAGGCTTGTATGTCAGGTATTCCTATTCCTCCTTGTTCAACATTTTGCACTGAATATTGTCGCCTTATTTTGTCTGGAGATCAGGAGATTGTTGGTAGTGGTGAGCAATTGGGTCTCGGTGAAAAGCCTGAACGGAAGCCGTGGTTTGAGATTTGTGAGTATTTTTTTGTTGTTCTAGGTGGGATATGATATGGCGGCAGACTATGTGCTCAAGGAGTTTACAACATACAGATGTCAGTGAGATCGGGCGGTAGTTTGATGGGTGTGCCGGTCACCTTTCTTGAAAGCACAAGATATATTGGCTCCGAGCAAATTTTTGGTAGGCAGCCAGTATCCAGTGAAGTCTGAAAGATTATGGTCAGGATTGGGGCGATGTTGTCAGCCAAGTTCTTAAGTATCTGGTTTGGGATGTTGTCCGGTCCTGAGGCTTTGCTGGATTTAGCTGGTGAAGCAACTTGCCTACACCGTGGGTGTCGACATGGATGGATTTAATATGGCCTGTAGGCTTCTTTAAATTTGGTAGGGTGGACGTTGCTGCTGTGGTGAAGGCAGATTTGAACTGTTTTAGCAGGATGTTTGCTTTGGTCTGACTGTGGCTGTGGAGCTGACCGTCCTCTCTAAGTGGGGCTACCCCATTTGAAGATGACGTGGATTTCAAACATTTACAAGCTGAATTAGAAACTAGATTTTATATGTGCATACATACATATATACGTACGTACATACGTACATACAGGCACATAAATACAAACATACATGTATACATACACACATACATACTGGGCTACGTAAGAAGATGAATTCTAAACTTTTCTGTTTAAAGGGAAAGAAGCTAAATCAGAAACTGCACTGTTATACATTAATGTTTTGTTTTTCATTTCTGTCCCCTTCAGCTAGGGAAAAAAGTATGTCAGCAATAGATTTCATCAAACTCTGTAAATATCTCTTGCAATTGCCAGGGGAAGAAATCTCTTAAGACACAGTGCCAGACACAAAACCAGTAGATCAGAAGTTGATGATGAGGGAACACAGAGGAGGAAAAGGAAGAAGAGAAAGTTACGACGTGGGAGCAGAGGCATCATAGAGTGAAAGTAGAAGCTAATGAAAAAGACTAATAACATGAGGAGGAAGAGGAGGAGGAGGAGGAAGAAGAAGAGGAGGAGAATGAGGAGGAAGAAGAGGTGAAGGACGAGGAGAAGGTAAACAACAAATGAGAAGAACGAACAGACAGATGTGACAAGAACGTGGAAACAACACAAGTATAGAAAGAAAACCACAATACCATACCATATCCATGTACGGACAATACCCATGACTTCATCGATAACCCAATGTTTTTTATATGAACTCAGCACGAAAAACGCTTCATTGTCCGGTTTTGAAGCTGTGGTAGTCATCAATAGAAATTATAAGGTATGGCGTAGAGAGGGGGTAGGGGAAGAGGGGGGGGGGGGGGGGGGGGGGCAATTAGGAGAGTTGAATGGAGCAAGAAGAATAGAGGTTCGACATCTTGTTTTCAAAGTATGGTCTGTGGTCAATGGTCCGCACAAGTTGAATCAGCAACAGGAGCCACGAACACCTCTAAAAGCGCGCTAGACAGGAAAGTGAAATCTTCTATGGTGAGTGACCTCATTGAGTTCCGGATCACATACCATCTTAAGGAGTTGCTTACTGTAGAGAGTGTGTCTGAATGAACATTGATCTTGTGGCAGTAAGAGAGTGTGAGAGAGAGAGAGAGACAGACAGACAGACAGACAGACAGACAGTCATATGGGCACTTACAACTTTAATTATGGGATCGTCAACCTGTACACAAATATTCACAAATGCAGTAGGATTCTTTCAATGTAAAACATTTTGCGTTGAGACACAATACAAACCTTCCCTACACATACCACTATTGAGCTGGCACTGGTTAGGTCAAATTCAAAGCATGAAAACTAAACATCTTTTGCTAAGAATTCTGAAACAAAATATGACGTGGACTGGTCGCATGGAGTTCTACAACGCTTCTTACTGTACTGGTCTCCTGAAGAGTAACAAAATATACATGCAAACAACAAATGATGCTCGTTTTTTTCACGCACAATCAAAATGGGCACATTAATACTTTTGTCTGTTTGGCTTCTTTTCATTTTGCTTCTGCGACTATCTGTTTTCACATTACTTGACATAACCAAGAATGATTCAGAGAGAGAGAGAGAGAGAGAGAGAGAGAGAGAGAGAGAGAGAGAGAGAGATCTAACCACATAACACATGAACCTGTCCGGTTATTAATTTGCTTCAGATAACCCGTGGGGTTAGACAGCTGTGAATGCACGTGCACCCCGATCAAGTAAAAAACAAACAAACAAATAAACAAACAAAACAACGAAATTTAGAGAACAAAGAAACACACCATGACGTATGAAAGATAACCCAGAAAGCACAGGCACTTGTCAATTTCCTTGTCATATTACGGCCAACGAATTCCCGTGCACGTGCATCCAGAGAAAGCAAGAATAACAGAGAACAGCCAAACAGATGAGTGACACTACGCAGAATATTCCAGAAGGCACAGGAACTTGTCAACTTCCGTCATCACAAGACCCAGTGACTGTCTATGCACGTGCACTGAAATCAAGAATAATGGGCTTGGAGATAAGAGCAAACAGAAATAGTCTTGTGACGCCATGCAGACGACCTTGGGGAAAAGGAGGGGTTATGTCAATATGACCAAGTGTCATTGTGACCATGTGTCGTTGTGACCAAGTGTCGTTGTGACCATGTGTAGTCGTGACCACGTGTGTCGTTGTGACCAAGTGTCGTTGTGACCATGTGTTTGTGACCACGTGTCGTTGTGACCAAGTGTGGTTGTGACCACTCACATGTTGTAACCACGTGTCATTGTGATCAAGTGTCGTTTGTGACCGTTCACGTGTTGTGATCGCGTGTCGTTGTGACAACGTGTCGTTGTGACCAAGTGTTGTTGTGACCAGATCAAAAGGACAAGAACACTACATTTGGTCACGACAACACGTGAGCACGACACTTGGTCACAAC
>JADBJO010001128.1:67500-77500 GCA_016801955.1 Conus betulinus
GGTTCGCCTTCACCACATTTAACATCACATCGAGGTTGCCGTCATCAAAAATAATCTACGACGAATTCGCGCAAGTCATCGCCATATTGTTTCACTGTCAAACAGCAAAGAGAGTTTCGCAGTCAATGAAGAGCGCTCAGCGCCATCTGGTCATGCAGCTTTTACTGTGGAATATGGCCAACGTCAGCAACCAGACTTAGATTACAGGTCCCAGTCCACGGTTACAGATTAGGCCCACAATACTTTTCTCTATGACACTCCAAGCTGCACCTTGGCTTTCGTCAGAACGATCAGCCACTACCAATTGAATTTCATCGCCCAGTCCAGCCCTTGCGGTGCCTGATTTGGGGGCAGATCCAATGTCCGCTTTTTTCAAAGCATTGCAGCACGATCCAGTGGACCCTTCCTTTGTACTGCTGTCTGCTAGATTTTCACTCCCAAATCCGCGTGCTCTAGAAATGGCGTAGAAACATAAGAAGTCCACGAGTCATTCCTAATTCTGCTATCCTTGTTGACACATGGCATTGATGTAATTTACTGACCGAAATTCCTGGATGAAATCGTCTTTTTCACATTCCATTTTTTTTTTTTGTGTGTTGTGTGTTTTTTTTTTTTTTTGCATAATGCCAGTACAACTTTCATCTCTTCCAACTGTGTTGTTACTAATGGACCTGTGTGGTAGTCCCAAAACTCGGACCGAACAGTTGTGATGGTTCTTAGACTGAGTCGATTGGATGGAAAATATGTTTCCTCCATTTTGAATATAGCATACAGTTTAGGATCGGACTGGTAAAAAGAATGCCCTCATCCTCCCTTCCCGCCATCTTCCTTTCAGCCGGCAACAACGATTTCTAACTAGTGGTCACACTCACATCTTACCCACCTACGCACAGACCATACGTCTACAGCGGATCGTGCATCAAGGCCTTTAAGCCTCAGCTTCCATCGTCTGGCGAGAAAGCCATTATGATGGGCACCATTTCCGCCTTCACGGGCCAGTCAATCAGAATACCAGCACATTGCAATTAACGTTGACTCGCGTCTTGTTCATAAGGTGAGGGGGAAAGCGTAAAGCGTGCAAGTGTGTGTGTGTGTGTGTGTGTGTGTGTGTGTGTGTGTGTGTGTGTGTGTGTGTGTGTGTGTGTGTGTGTGTGAGACATTCTGTCCCTGTCTGTCTTTGTGTGAGAGGTGAGAGGGGAAGATGGAGTTTGGATTTAAGGGTGGTGGAGAGAGCTAGTTGTGTTAGAGAGAGAGAGAGACAGAGACAGAGACAGACAGACAGACAGAGACAGACAGACAGATAGACAGAAACGGAGAGAGACAGAGAGAGACACACACACACAGAGAATTTGCAGGACATTTACAGCACAGTTTGTGGTAATTCTGCTCTATTTAGATACGAGAGTATCAAACAATCTGCTATGACATTGCATATACATGACGTGCCGCACGCAATACACAAGAACATTACTTCAGAGATGCAAACCTCAAATCGAAATGCACACAAACAGACAATAAGTAAAATCAAACAAGCACACACACACACACACACACACACACACACACACACACACACACACACACACACACACACACACACACACACACACACACACACACACACACAACGCGCGCGCACACACACACACACACACACACACACACACACACACACACACACACACACGCACGCACGCACGCACGCACGCACGCACGCACGCACACACACACACACACACACACACACACACACACACTCGCTGACACCTCTTCGAACAGATCATTACGACTGCTTCACTGTAACCCTCCCCCTCCCCTCCCCCGCAGCCTCTCCCTGTTGACTAACTTTCATGAACAAGCCAGCCCCTCCTCTGGCGTCCATGGTACCACACAGCCTCACATCTTCTCACTTTTGTAGTAGGCCTACACCCCCACACCCGAACACATTCAAAAACTCTCTCACACACATACAACACACACACACACACACACACACACACACACACACACACACACACACACACACACACACACACACACACACACACAGACAGACACACACACACACACACACACACACACACACACACACACACGCGCACACACACACACACACACAGACACACACGTGCGCGCGCAGAGAGAGAGAGAGAGAGAGAGAGAGAGAGAGAGAGAGAGAGAGAGGGGGGGGGGGCGAGAGAGAAGGTAACTAGACAGCCAGCAGACAAACTAGCAATGCGTCCTCAACCACGCGGACAGGATCTCGACAACGACCGGCAGAAGAACTAACACACACAGACAGAGCCACAACAACTCTCTCCCCGACAGTGGCTGCTGCTGCTGTTGTTGTTCCCCTCTGTCCTTCCATCCTTAGCCAGCCAGTCAGCCCTTCTGGAATCTCTCTCTCTCTCTCTCTCTCTCTCTCTCTCTCTCTCTCTCTCTCTCTCTCTCTCTCTCTCTCTCTCTCTGTCAGTTCGCAGTCGTCTCTCTTCCAGTCCCCCGCCACCAGGCCCTACGGCATCACCAGAGCCGCCGTGCTATCGCTGGTGGAAGTAGCGAGGGGTGGCAGTCGTCGTGGTCGTCGGGGTTGGCCGTGTTCGCCGCGTTGCCGCTGTGTTGTCGCCGACCTAGGGACTGGTTGGTGTCTTCTCCGCTCTCCCGCCCGGCCAGTCCAGCCCGACCCGAGAACCTCGTCAGTGGACTGGGCTCGTACAGGGAAAGTGCAGAGACAGGACAGTAGTGCCAGACTTCGCGCGCAGGATCCACAGAGTAACGGGAGGGGGCCACGAGTGTTGCCGCAGCAGCAAGCAGCAGCAGAGACAAGTGGGAGGAGGAGGAGGAGGAGGAAGACCGTGGTGGAAGTTTGTGGTGGCCTGCTAGAAAGTGGACAGATTATCGGGCTTGTTTTGTGTGAGTGGACGTTGGGTGGTGTGGTGTGAAAGGAGGGAGGTTGTTGGAGCAAAGCGTGAGTTATATATATATGTATAGATATATACATACATACATACTCTTCGGTAAATGTCTGGGTCTGGCAGCGAGCAAGCTCTCCTGCAGCGCTAGTTAGCCGGGTCGATCAGCGGGGTAGGGTGCCAGCGAAGTGGCATTTCGACCCCTTTCATTCAGCACCACCCGTATCTGATGACAGTGGCTGTCAGCGTGTGTAGTATTCACTGCCCCAGAGACAACTGCCGGCCTACGAAGACTTGGCTGCGGAGGGGACGCTAGAAGACGTGTGTGTGTCTGTCTGTGTGTGGAGTGGTGCTGATGAACAAGTGCAAACTTTGATGGTGTTCAGTTCTGAAAGTGTGAGCTATTGTGCGTGCCGACACCAATCACTTTTAAAACAGAGATGGTTACAAACTTGTAACAACATTCCAGCGAGGAAATTTCGACAAGGAACAGCAATTGGTTCTACTCATGTTTAAGAAAACAAAATAACTTGCTGTCAGATGTGTACGTCTAATACAAAAGAACTCGCCATTAATTTACCCATTCTGTCTAACTGTCCAGAAACGCGGCGTGTTTTGTTTTATTCGTCTCTCGAGAAGCTAACTCTCCAACACAACATTAAACAGTAAACTGGAAACACTCCGTGGTCACGTGAAGTCCCAAACCAAGGAGTGATGAAACGTGGCATTCTTTTCAGACCCACACACTTCTGCCGTTCCATTGATCCAGAGAACTAGGCTCTCCCAGCACGTCGCTTCCTTTCCCAGCCCTTCTCCTCTGCATCGAACGTGCTCCAGCATTTCTGGAATACCTGAACAAAATACGGAGGGCATTATCGGGTTCGACCTCTGACGTTTTTCGTGATCGGAAACCTGTTGATGTTTTACGGTGAAAAGCGGACAGAAGGGTATCAATGTCAACATTTCTTTGTATCTTCCAAAGAAAAACGAAACTTACAAGCCCTAGTTTCAGTAGTTATACTGCTGAGAAAGCGCCATGGCTATTTTGTGATTTGTCGACAGCTATTGAGGAGTACTACGAAATGTGTACTTGCTAAAAAAAAAAAAAAGAAAAAGTGGTGGAATTTTGCTGAAGTCATAACACAAAGAAAAGAGTTTTTTTTTTCCACACGGGGTTTTGGAGTAAACAACTGCATAAGAACATTCCAGTGACAAAAACTGCATGACACTATGTAACTGTGTCAGAAAATGCCATCGCTTCTTTAAACTAAAAAAAAACACATTCCCTTGATTCAGATTTCCACCTGAGGTTTGAAACAAATTGTATAAATCAAAACTCCCCGGAATTAAGTTCCTATCGTGGCTTGAATCACACTGTGCAAAAAAATCAAATGCATAGTCTGTTTCTGATTAGGAAAATAACATCAGTTGGTGAATCGATTTCTGCCTGGCTGTAACTGATGCTGTTTAGGTGGGGGAAACAGAACCAAACAACAACTTACGCACGTGCGTGCTAGCACTTCTCCAAGAAGTATCAGCGTCCCTTAACTGTGGCTTTGATCTCCGGCATCCAAGAAATACCTTCACTCGAAGAAAGCGGCATTGACAAGGAACGATCCCGCCTGTTTTTAGAAGCTGTTAGCGGAGTGCCAGTGTTGGTGTAGCGGCACAGTTGTCGTCACTGGAAGCCGTGCAGTGACGCGCTCTTTTTTGTGGTGCAGTATTGCGTGCTCATTGATTTCAGGAACATGTTGAAAGCAGCGTTGCCGGATCGTTGCGTACCGAATTGGTGACATAGTTTGCCATTATACAATCCTTCTTCTTCCCAGCCTAACTACATAGCAAGCACATTTACCGAATCAATGATACCTTTCTGTTTGTTCACATAAACCTTCACGCTTCTAAGGTGTGCTTTTAGTCAGTTCTGCATGGTAATATTAATCAATTTCGACTGTTGTTTGCGTTGTGCGTGTTAAAAAAAAAAAATGGTACATGTGGGTTTTATCTCTTTAAAAATAAAGTCCGGACTTCAGTGATGGTGCAAGCATTATACCCATTTGATTAGACTGATCCATGCAGTTTTGCTTGCTGTAGGCAGTACTAAGACAGCACGTTCATCTGAAGGAATTCAAACATTAGAGCTGTAAGTGACAAACAGATTCAGGTTAAAGAATAAGAGAAAGACTATTCAACGACAGAATCTATTTTCAAGCGAGTCATTGTGAACATCATCAGGAAGCAACAGTAACAACCGAGACAGCAACTTTGTTACTGATAGCAGGAAGACAAGAAGCAACAGGAACAATAGTTGCTTTATCGTGCAGACAACAATACAAGCAGTTAGAATACTGAACGACCGGAATTTTTGTGTAGCAACACGAACAGTGGAGACATCATCTTGAACAACCGCTGCAACAATAGTAGTGGTACAACCACTGCGACTACAGCCGACTAGACAGGATTACGAAAGAGTATCCCTACCACAATAACATAACAGTGAGCAGAATTAAAGAAAATTGACAACTCTTATTTTACCTGTAACAATCACAACAACAAACATAACCCCCAGAAGTCTTTTAAGGACGGCGGTAGCCACCAACACCACACAGCAACAAACCATCCTAACAAACAACCAGCAACACCAGCGACAATGGCGAGAGTGGGCAGTACGGCAACTGGTCCTCCCAGTGGAGACCAGCCCAGGCCCAACAAGCTGTACGACGACAACGAGGAGAAGCTGCAGCTCAAGCTGGACAGTCTGCAGAGCAAAGTGAGCACCCCACGCTTCATCTACATCCTCACCTTCTTCGCTGCCCTGGGGGGATTCCTCTTCGGCTACGACACCGGAGTCATTTCGGGCGCCATGATCCTGCTGAGGAACTCCTTGAGCTTGTCCTCAGTGTGGCAAGAGCTGATTGTGAGTATGACCTTTTGGAGGGTTGTTCTGAGGGGTGTGGTCGTGTGCCTGTTCTATACACGTCGTTACCGGTTTCGTGACTGCGTAGCATCGCTGATGCCAATATTTTCGTCTTAAGTATGAGTTTTGTGAACGTTCGTCGTGGCAGTTTTGGTGGTGATTGTACTCTCATGCCCTTAGAAATTGTTTGAATATTTTATTTTGTTCGCGCCTATACTTCCTGTTTCATTTCGAGCACGCTTTTCATGATTGTTTGCGTGTGTGATTGCTGTGCGCATATATGTTTCGTTCGTTTGTTTGCGTTTCCCAGTTCAAATGCCTAGAGAGTGGTGGGTGGGGAAGAAAGGGGGTGGATGGGTATTCACCTGGTATCTCCACCCTCACATTTAAATGCCAGGTGAAGTATTGTCGCCAGGACAGGTCTAAGGGATGCAGTGATGGACACGTGGGAAGCTAGGGATCTCAACGGTCTGTCATTAGTCTGCCCCTGGCACGTCCCTCTCCAGTGTACCTTGTACAGTGCTCATGGACAAGCACTCATGACGACATTCCCGTACGGCGCTTGGTAACTGAGCGGAGAGATCTTCGTCTACCAGCCCATGTGACCCTGTCTGACATAAAAGATCACAGATCATGTTTTCAACGTGATGCTCAGCCTTGTCATGGCAGACACCGCCAGACACAGCCTCATTTTGACTTCCTTCGCTGAGCTGCTGTCCTCGCTTAGAATGGACTCAGGATGTTTTTGAAGTAGCCACCGTCTTCCAATAACTGTCCGGTCAGTGTTATGGTGTCTGGGATCCATTTACCAAGGCTTTGTTTTATCCTCAGATGACTACCATTCCATGAGTGAAGTATTCTGCCGTCTGCACGTGAGTTCGTGGAGCTTTCCTCCGCTGCTTTCGGTGTGATCATCAAAATGCATAATAAACATGGGCAATCCTGCATTGAATCCGGAATTGACGAAGTGTGCAAAATTTCCTGCAATATGTTCTGAAGGTAGATATTGAACAGCGTAGGACAGAAGAGGTAACCTTGGTACATTCCATGGTTGTTCATAAGGTGTCTTCGAGGTTATTACTCAGGGGCGATGTTTGCTTCTTTGAATAGCTGTGTGTTTGGTTTGGATGAGATTATTTTCAATATCATACTAGTTTCTCATACCTTGAGACTCACAGGCATGTCATACAGGATCAAAAGGCTTTCTTAAAGTCTATAAAGTTGTGATAGAGATTGTGTTGGTGTTCAAGCTGATTTTCTCCAAGCTGAAAGATCAGTTCATATGGACTCCCTTTCGACCTATCTGGCTGTTCTATAACGTCTTCTTCAGTCTCTGCTTTGAATCTGTAGAACAGGAGCATCAATATCACTCTACTCGGGTAACTGACTGTCATGTTGTTTTGACAGAGTCGCCAGTGTCCTTTCTTGAGAAAAGACATTACTAGGAATTCGATCCAATTTTCTGTTTACAAAATTCGAAGTTTTCCGGCATTAGTTAACAGTTTTCAGTGACTTGATGACTCGTTCCCTTCGTGTCCTAGTAGTTCTGCTTGCAAGGTATCCCCCACTGATGATTCGTCTCGTGTGAGTGTGTAGTCAGCTTCCTCCGCTTCTCGCCGAATGAGTGCATCTCCAGAGTGGCTGTCGGTATGAACGGCATTTTCCAGCACACTTGTACATGTGTTTTACCCACTACTCCCAAGAACGACAAGGAAGCAGCTCTCTTGCTTCTCTAAGCGGTGCCGGCTGTATGGCAGTAGTCTTGTGTTGAAGCATATGATTGGACCATGGTGATGTAATGTTAGGTGGCATAGACAGATAGGTATGACAAAGATTCTGGTGGACTGCTGCTTATAACAGAATTTATTATTTTCTGCACGTCCTTTACATTTCACCTCAGCTAACCCTAGGATTCCGTCAACCCCTGCGTTTAGGCCAACTTCGTTGTCAATAAAGATACGAGCAGGTAAATTCCTGTGTGTTGAATCAGGACAGGTACAGCTGAACACTACCAGAAGGTGAATCACCAGCCGAGCAGGGGTCTCCTCTGACGGATGGTCTGACGGCTGCCTGAGATTGGTAGAACCAAGATGCTCTGATTTTCAGCCTCCCTCCAGACAAACAGAAGCGCTTTCATTTTGTAATTGTTGACAAATATGTACAAATTCTTGGACTTTTTTTTTTTTAGAAGTTGTGATTACACTGTACCAAGGTGCTTTTTGCTTCCGAGAACAGTGGGAGCTCATGAATCTGATCTTCTGCATGTCACAAACTGATCAGTTTATGATCCTCGATCAGTGCGTGTTGTCCTCCCGGGTTTGCCTGTTTGTTTGTTTGTTTGTTTTTGCTTTGTTTCGTGTACACTTTCTTTCCTTTTACAAAACATAATTTTCGATGCATGTGCTCGCAGAATTACAAAGACGAAATAGTCTGTCGCTGTAATGATTGGCAGGCAAGTAAGGCCGCTAGCACGCTCACAATACGAATAAAAACACAAGACGGTAAAAAGCACAGTGCTTAACTACCACGTAATACGGACAGACTAACAAGTGAATTTTCTGCCGTGTCTTATTCAGACGTCGCAAGAAAAAGATGTAAAAGTGCACAAAACAACACCCCTTAAAACGCTGTCAACAGGAAAATGACAAACAAACAAACAAAACAAACAACAACAGCACGGTCTTTGTGATTTCGTTGTTTACCAGCATGTTGCTGGTTTACAGGTTTTTCGTTTGGGGGCGTTTGTCGTAAAGAGACACATGAGGACAAGCCGTTCATTTTGCCTCCCAAAACGGTCAGACCATTCCTCATTAATTCTGACCTGGCCAATTCTGAGAAGTCAGATCTTATCACCAATAATCAGCATCAGTTTGTGGCCATCCAGGTTTTGCGTTTCTTGTCAATCAGGATGAGAGCAATCATTACAGCACTTTGTGTCGTAATGACATTACTTCTCAAAACAAAGCGGGACTTGTGACACAAGGTGGAAGGAAGCTGCCAGGAGAGGTCATTATTGCTGCAGTCACAACAGAAAATGACAGCTGTCTGCGCTTGTTAATACAGTTGCGCCATACGGCGGCGAGGGGTGGCCATAGTTTGATAGACCTGCACCAAATGCCGTAGACGTAGTACTCTTAAGCTACTTCCTTTGGAAAAAAAAAGCCTTTCGGACTATTTCGATGTCTGTCTGTCTACTCTCTCTCTCTCTCTCTCTCTCTCTCTCTCTCTCTCTCTCTCTCTCTCTCTCTCTCTCTCTCTCTGTCTGTGTGTGTGTGTGTGTGTGTGTGTGTGTGTGTGTGTGTGTGCGTGTGTGTGCGCGTGCGTGCGTGCGTGCGTGCGTGCGTGCGTGTGTGTGTGTGTGTGAGAGAGAGAGAGAGAGAGAGAGAGAGAGAGAGAGAGAGAGAGAGAGAGAGAGAGATTCTGTTTCCACATTGAAAAATAATCTTCTGATTCTAGTTCTCTAAAATAAAATATCTTTTTTTTTCTTTTTTTATCTCACCACTTCTTCATTTCTGTCTCTTCCCCATTCTCTTTCTCTGTATTAAACTACATTCAATTTTGAACTATACAATGAAGATGCCCCACATGTCTTCAATTTCTGTCAGAATCAGACTTGCGTACATAAATTTGCTGATCAGAAATAAAATAAGCATGACAGAAATAATGACAAAAATTATTGGTTGAAGAACGCAGTCACAACAATATTGTACTTGCAAGCGCATATACATTTCCGCCCACAAAACAATGTAAAAAAAATATAAAATGTTTATGTCAAAACAAGTTCTTATATCTTCTTCTTCTTTCATTTGTATAATCGTATCTAGTTATTCTTTTTTTTATTTTAATGATTTTATCTAATCTCCAGTTAGATTTTAAAATACTGCTGTACGTGAAGGGAAGGCTTCAAAGTTTTAACGTGATATACCGCAAAAACAAAACAGAGAGAAAGAAAGCAACAGCAACAAAAAAAGTCATCGACGAATCAGTTCCAGGTTTCTGTGGCAGTGCAACATTACGACAGAAAGAGTTGTAACAGACAAAACAGTTCGCTGTAACTTGGGAGTATCAGCAGGCAGGGTATACTTTCATCTTCGGCTTTGGTATTCTTTTTGACCGAATATTCCATTCTCCTCACCCCCCACCCCCCCACCCCAAACCCACTTCCATGTTTTCT
>JADBJO010001128.1:95000-97500 GCA_016801955.1 Conus betulinus
AAATACTGTGCAGTATGACACAACACTATAAAAAATACAATAGGTATAGTTCGATATAATGCTAAACAATACATTGCAATATTAGAGAGAGAAAAAAAAAATACTCTTAAGCAAAAGCAGCCTTGGCAACTGCAGAATGCGAAGTAAAGCTGGCGTAGTATGGCTGGGTCTCCTTACAGACGTCATATAACGCAGGATAGTTCAACAGCGTAGTTGAATCTCACTTTAATAACAAACAAACAAACATACAATTGTCAGTGAAAGATATTTCAACCGCATGAAAGTTTCCCAAATGTTCTTGATATTTTAGCAGGTTGGTAAAAGAAATTAAAAAAAAAAAAACATATAAATTACCGTAAATATATATTCCAGCAGCTTTGCGAGCTTTGACATATTCCATGTGACAGGTAGTTTACTGATATCGCACGACTTGTCCTTTACAGTCCTTCTGGGATCGATATTTCGGCAGTTGTGCAAGAGTTACACATGTAAATGATGGAAATTTCAGCAGTTGTACAAGAGTTACTCATGTCAATGATTGATATTTCAGCAGTTATGCAAGAGTTACTCATGTCAGTGATTGATATTTCAGCAGTGGTGCAAGAGTTACACGTGTCAGTGATTGATATTTCAGCAGTTGTGCAAGAGTTACCCATGACAATTGTTGATATTTCAGCTGTTGTGCAAGAGTTACCCATGACAATGGTTGATATTTCAGCAGTGGTGCAAGAGTTACCCATGACAATGGTTGATATTTCAGCTGTTGTGCAAGAGTTACCCATGACAATGGGTTGATATTTCAGCTGTTGTGCAAGAGTTACCCATGACAATGGTTGATATTTCAGCTGTTGTGCAAGAGTTGCCCATGACAATGGTTGATATTTCAGCTGTTGTGCAAGAGTTACCCATGACAATGGTTGATATTTCAGCTGTTGTGCAAGAGTTACCCATGACAATGGTTGATATTTCAGCTGTCGCAGAAGGTTTCATTTCGTGGTATTGATACCTCAGCAGATGCACAAAGGTTTGGCTTTTTCTACTACAGATATTTTAGCATTTATGCAAGGTTATTTCATTTCAACTGACAGATATTTCAGCAGCACTGCAACGCTTACGAATTTCCTGCGTCAGAGATTTCAGCAGCTTTGCACGGTTTACAAGTTTTTTGGTTTTTTTTTTTCCGACAATTTTCGGCTGCAAGGTCTGTAAGGTAGACATATTTTCACTGATACACATTTCAGCAAGTTCGAAAGTTTTAGAAATGTACTGTGATAGTTCTGTACTCCTACCAGGTTTTTTCCAGTTTCCACCCCCGCTTGTCTCCCTGTCAGCCTCCCCCACATCCCCTCCCAATCTTTACTTCTTCAACCGGTGGTCATGTCTGTCTTTTTGGAGATGCAAGAGGGTCTGTACTCTCTCTCTCTCTCTCTCTGTCTCTCTCTCTCTCTCTCTCTTTCTCTTTCCCTCTCTCCCCTTCCTTCCTTCTGTCTGTTTGTCTGTCTGTCTGTCTGTCTGTCTGCCTCTCTGTCTCTCTGTGCGCTGATATTGAAGTTCTGCTTTTCGGCTGATAAACAGGGACCCAGGGACAAGCCTGATAAGTTGTTAACACAGAAGAAAACACTTTCCGCATGCTGGTATGTGTGGGTTCTCCTTTTCGATGGAACAAATAATGGCTTAAACAGAACAGACACTGGAGATACTATTTCATCCTTCTTCTTCTTCTTTTCCTAGTGCAGGTTACTAACGGTACTAAGTTCATGCTAGGACATATTTTTTTTTTTCACCTTTGTTTCATTTTTGTGAGGGAGAGGTGGTAGATTTACGATCATTCCAATTGTGTTCGTCCTGCAACATCCTGAGAGCACTACTAGCGTGAGATACCTTCGCCAGTATGTCTGTTTGCTTGTTTGTTTTATGTAGGATTTTTAAGATAGTGGACGTAATTAGCAACAGTCCACCTACGGGGTCCACGTCTATCAAATTTCTGGGGATGCGTCATGGCCAATAACTTGTGGTGGCACTCCTTTGGCTGGTGAGGAGAACGCTGCCCAGTTCTTGAAGCAGGGTGACGACCAAATTGCCGCCTGCTTTCGCTGGAGCGCCATGTCTTGGGTGGAAAAGGTGGTGGTCCGGCACCCTGTGGTGTTGGCCTTCACGCCAGCATTTCTCTCCTGTCTGGCTTCTCCTCCCGTCCCCCAGAATGTAGCGAGGTGGCAACGTTTCCCTTGGTCAATTCCAGAGTTTCGTTCGTGGATGTCTTTCTTTCTCTGCCTGTCTCTGTGTCTCTGGCTGTCTCCTTCTGTCTCCGTCTGTCTATGTCTGTCTGTAAGTCTGTCTGTCTGTCTCTTTCTCTGCTTCCCTACCTCTCTCTCCTCTCTTTTTTTTTTTCTTTGCAGCCCTCCGTCCCTTCTGTTACGGATGTGGACGTGGGAAAGGTTTTTAATACACAAACGTTACACAGATCACAACTGTGCACACTTTCTGTACTTTACTGTCCTGG
>JADBJO010001128.1:107500-110000 GCA_016801955.1 Conus betulinus
TTATTTCTTTTCTTTCTTTCTCTCCTCTCTGTTTTAATTTAATTCTTTGTCTTTCGTTGCCTTTTTGTCCTTCTGTCTGTTCACGTTCACCTTTCCTTCTTTTTTCATCTTTAAAAAAAAATATTCTTCCCACCATTCCTGGCTCTCTTTCTGTTTCTTTCCCTCAATCGTTCTTCCTCTCTTTGTTCAGTTTATTTGCACATGTTTATAACTATTGTTGACTTTGGCAGACAAAGGTAAGTAGTGAAACCTGTGTGTAGAGACGCCCACCCCTCCAAATAAATCCAAGCAGCAACAAGAACAACAACAAAAGCAAAATCTTTATTCTTGAACGTAGAGAAACAGCAGTGGGTCGTTTTACCGCTTTACTTCTTACACTAGTGAGTTCTTAGAAATATGCAGGCGGCTGCTTTCCAGAAAAAAAGGCAAAGGCAGAGCTTTGAACAAAGCAAATTTTGTCAGGTAGTCTCTATTCAAATTTACCGTATTTTGCTATCTATTGTTCTTCAGGCTAATCTTTAATGAGTTTTATCAGGTGGGAAAAAAAAAAAACGTTGTCGTATCAGCCGCCGTGGCGATAAGTGGTTAGCCTCGCGGACTCCCGACCGCTGGGAGGTCGTGGGTTCTCATCGATCAGCATAAAAAAAATGTCTCAAATTCTGTGCCCTTCATGCCCTGCTCTCATGGTGACCTCAATTTCGATGTCCTCTCCACGTCTGTAGTCTTGGTTTGGTTCCGTCGGGGTCACCGGTATCGGCGAGTCCATGGGGGCTGTCGTTGGACGGACGTGGTGGCGCCCTCCGGAGTGAGAGCTCACTCACGCCGGCTCCGCGACTAAGCAATTATTGTCGTCAGTAGAGGGCTTAGTAGGTGGTGTCTTGCGTATGTTACATCAGAAAAGGCGCCACTGAACACCACCGAAGTGACTCGGCAGCAGTACAGTGTCTCCTCCGGTGGGTTGCCTGTTGACGACTTGACATTGACTGCTCCCTGTGGATTGCCGGTGCCGGGGCTGCGGCGGGGCCGACCGGGCTGTTGCTGTGAACGGGGTGTCAGAATGAGCGGCGTGGGTGCACTGCCTCTGAGGTGGCGCAGAGGTTGGGACAGAAGAAAAAAAAAGACGTGAGGCATCTGTGCTGGGACAATGGTAAGGGCGTGGGGAGGGATGGCGAGTGGGGGATGGGGAAGGTGGATGGAGGGAGAAGGAGGGGCAAGGAGGAATTAAAAAGATCGGGGGAAAGGGGAGGGGTCAGGAAGGCCGAAAAGCAATATCAAGCCCTCGTTGTTTTCCTGTTTGTTTGTTGCTGTTGTTTTCTTTTTGAGCGAACAGAATTACCAGGGGTTTTTTTTTGCTCTACTTTTCCTTGGACGGGTGAAAAGGGAGAGAAATGAGAGACGGCGGAGGAGGAGAGAAAAAGATGATGATGAAAATTAGGAGGTAGATGAGATGAGGAAGGGTGGGGGTGGGGAAAAAGGAGGACGACGAGAATGAAGAGGACGACAAAAAGAAAAAAAAAGTAGGAGAAGAAGAAGAAGTAGTTCGAAGGGAGAGAACTAGGAAGAAGATAAAGAATGAATGAAAGAATGAATGAATGAATGATTAATGGGTAAAACAAAGTTGAGCTAATTGGAGGGCTTTCTGCAATTCTTTCAAATAAGCGTAACTGAAAATAAAGAGGAGGAGGAGGAGGAGAAGGAAGGAGAAGAAGAAGAAGAAGAAAGATAAAAAAAAAAAAACGTATTAGTGAAAGAAAACGACAGACAGCCCCTCGAAAAAAAAACAGCACGAAATCCTGTTGTTTTATTGGGATGGTGAGCTATTCTTGTTGTGTCTGCTGGTTAGCCTGTGTCCCTTATGTGCTGTGCTGCTTTCTTCTTCGGCCACGTCTGATCAATCTTCTGATTAGATCGCAGTGAGAGTTGCCTGCGTTGAAGGCGAAAAAACTAAACACATCAGCACCTCTGTGTCTGTCTGTCTGCCTCAGACCGTACCCTGTCTGTCAGGCTGTCTGTCTATCTGTCTGTCTGTCTGTCTCTTTCGTTGTTGTATGGTCTGTGGGTCTCTCTCTGTGTCTTTCTGCTTTCACTGTCTTCGATTTGGAGCATGGCGAAAGTAGTAGATGGGAAGATATGGCACAAAGCAACTCTCTCTCTCTCTCTCTCTCTCTCTCTCTCTCTCTCTCTCTCTCTCTCTCTCTGTCCCCCCCCCCCCCCCTTCTCTCACCAGATGAGAACATAAGGAGAACAGTTTAGGATCCTCAATTCACTGCTCTTATTGTATGTCTGACTATGTTTCTGGTTTTGCTTCTCTGTCTGTCTGTGTATATCTGTCCGTCTATCTCTTGTCTCTGTTTCTATCGCTATCTCTTTGTCTGTCTCTCTCTGTGACTCTCTCTCTCTCTCTCTCTGTCTCTCTCTCTGTCTCTCTCTCTCTCTCTCTCTCTCTCTCTCTCTCTCTTCTCTCAGTCTCTCCCCTCTCTCTCTCTGTCTCTCTCTCTGC
>JADBJO010001128.1:117500-120000 GCA_016801955.1 Conus betulinus
ATTGTCTGTTTGGCTGTGTTTGTGTGTGTGTTTGTCTTCGCGCCCACGCGCACAGAGACAAGAGGGAGAGAGTCACTTAAAATTCTCCCACTGTCTGGTTCAGCTCGTCTGTTTCAAACCCCTGGCATCCTCAGTTTGGGAAAATTTTAAGTATGAGCTGGACTGAAAATCATTATTTTTTTTAGAGAGAAAGATTGCAGCCATTATTTTTTGCCCGTTCCAGCACACCGTAAAGAGAAACGTTGACTGATTGGTACATATTATCCTTTGCGGCATTTGCCCCCCCCCCTTACATTCTCCCCTCCTCCCTCTCTGCTCTGAATTGGGAGAGGCGTGGTAGACACAAGGGCTGCCTCTGTGGTATCCTCAGTCAAACGATAGATTTATTCTGCCTGTCTGGCTGGCTGTCTAGAGCTCTGTTTGTCTGTCTGTCTCTCTGTCTCTCTCACATTCTCGCTCCTCGCTCGCTTGCTCGCTCGCTCTCTCTGTGTTCGTACAGAAGTCTGTCTGTGTGTCTGTCTCTCTGTCTGTCTCTTCATACAGCAGTTCTTTGTGTCTGTCTGTCTGTTTGTCTGTCTCTCTTTCTCTCTCTCTCTCTCTCTCTCTCTCTCTCTCTCTCTCTCTCTCTCTCTCTCTCTCTCTCTCCTTTCCTCCCTCCGTTCCCCTCTCTGTGACTCCTGTATGTCTGTTTCTGTCTCGCTGTCTCTGTCTGTATGTCTCTCTTTCTCTGTCTGTCTGTCTGTCTGTCCCTTTCTCACATTCTCGCTCTCACTCTCCCGGACAGAACGTGTTTTCTGTTAGGCCCTGGGGAGAGATAAGGAAACAGGCCGGGTCGGTGCTTATCATTGATTTCTGGGCTGTGAAAACTGATGCCGCCGTTTGGTGATGAGCGCAGGTCAGGTGGAGAACAGCGCTGTCTGTGGGTGACCTTGACCACACAGTTCAAGCGTATGCAGTCTTGTTCCAACTGTGTAGGCTTAACGGTGTAGAGTATTTATTTCTTATGATCACGGTAACTTGTTGTCGTCGTCGTAGTTATCAGTATTACTGTCATCATCACCATCGTTGTCTTCGTCACAATCATAACTAATGCTTCCATTAAAATTACTGTAGTTATCATCATCATCATTGTCATCACCTTCATCAGTAGAAGTGGAAATAGAAGTAGTCGTAGCAGTATCATCATCATCATCATCATCGTCATCGTTGTCGTCGTCATCATCATCATCATCATCATCATCATCATCGTCACCATCACCATCACCATCATTTCTGTTATGATATCATGACAGAAGCAGCAGCGACAGCAGTTTGTTATAGTAGTATCGCCTCACCTTTCTCACAGTGTGTCTTAACTATGCAGGTGGATAGGATTACCTAAGAAAATAGCGTCAGCAGCAGCAGCAGCAGCTGCAAACAACAACAGTACGAATCGTAGAAGTAACAATATAGCAGCAGCAGCAGCGGCGGCGGTGGCGGCAGCAGAGTTGTAAACAAAATTTCAAATCTTGTTCAATGATTGACAGACGGATTGATTAACTCATTGCTAGGGCATCTCTTAAGCCTTCTCTGATTTCTGCTTAGTTTCAGGGTAATGGATCTGGGAACACAAAACAGACATCCGGGAAAAATACCGTCAACGACAGAAAAACAAAAACGAAGCGAAACAAAATAAAAGCAACCAACCAAACAAGCAAGCAAAAACAAAAATAATCTGAGAAGCAGCAGTTTGGCTGTGACGGCAAAATAGAAGCCTGTCATATTCTCGGCTCATCAAATTAAAACACGGGAAGCGCCGACTTCTTGTTTCCATCACCGAATTAAACCATGGCAGCTGCCGAGGTTATTTTCGTTTATTAGATTACGTTTCAGACCATTCTCTCTTATTCTGTGATATCTTTCAGAAACTGAATTTGATTTGTCATGTTGACAAAGAATGCTTACGCTGTATTTGTTTTTTTTTTTTTTTTTAAAGTGAGACTGGATAGTATTTTGTTTTGTTTTGTTTTTATGTATTTCTGTCTGGTTTGTTTAATTACATTTGTAAAAGTTCATGATTTTTTAAGATTAGTTTTATTTTGCTCTAATTCATTTTGTTACATTTGACAATCAGGTGGATGGGTTTGTTTCATTACAAAAAGTAATAAATTCGTGAAAAATCATACAAAAATTCATTTCAGAAATAACCATCATCGATCATACATATAGATGACAAAGTATGCGTTCGCTGTAATATAAGTCATTTGCTGTAGTAAATTTATAGAAACAACCCGAGCTGACATTAATAGAGAACAATTGATACAAATAGAAATTGAGGGGAAAACGCGACTGAAAGGTTTTCTAAAAATAAAGGCGTGTTGTAGGGGTTGTCGTTGGATGGACGTCGTGGCGCCCTCCTGTGTAGTGTGGGGGGTGGGGGGGGGGGGGGGGGGTGGGGGGGGGGGGGAGGGGGGGGGGGGGGGGGGGGGGGGGGGGGGGGGGGGGGGGGGTGGGGGGGGGG
>JADBJO010001128.1:125000-130000 GCA_016801955.1 Conus betulinus
TTTGTGTGTGTTCACTAGTATTTTGCTTCGTTATTTTCTCCCCCCCCCCCCCCCCTTTTTTTTATGCCATTATTATTTTCACCGTGAATGTGCACGAACACCATCATATTTCACAACTGCATTTCACATCTTTTTGATTTCTTTCTCCTGTGGCTATGTCAGTTGATCTTTACATTTTGCACTTGAGTTTACTTCTCATTATTTATTTAATTTCATTTTACTCATTCATTTTATTTTGTCTTTAAGCTTTGCAAGAGAAACGTCGAGTATCACATTTTGTGTTTTTTTTCCGTACGTTTCTACCTTGGTTGTATGAGGAGAATCCCTTTTCAGAAATGCCTTAAAAATACTTATCCTTTTTGTTTTGTTTCATTTTTTGTTTTACCTTGGCAGTGTTACGAGTGAACAAAGTTTCAACCCTGCTTTTTTAAATTCTTTTGTTTAAATTCTTTTTGATTTCAATCTAACTTGGCTGAGTCGGCAGAGCGTCCCGTTTCATACCGAACCTTTCTTTTTTTTTTTTCAATTTTTTTTTGTTTGCTTACTTTTTTTTTTTGGTACAAATGTCTATTTATCTCTCTATTTCTTTCTCTCTTTCTTTTATACAAAGACCTGTATTTTCTGTCTCTTTCTTTTTGCATTTGCTTTTTTTCTATCCTTTCTGTAGACATAAATCTATATGACTTCTGTGTCTATTTCTTTCTTTCTGTATCTGTACTTCTGTCAGCATTCTTTCTTTCTTTCTTTCTTCCTTTCTCCATTTATCGATCTATTTTTCCACCCTGGCTGTGTCAGGTGAGCGTGACGGTGGCGGCGGCAGCCATCCTGGCGCTGGTGGGCGGCTTCCTGAACGACCGCCTGGGCCGTCGGCCAGTGATCATGGTGGCTTCGCTCATCTTCACCGTGGGCTCGCTGATCATGGCCTTCGCCAAGGACAAGTACGTCCTCCTCGTGGGCAGAGTGGTCGTGGGCGCCGGCATTGGTGAGTTTTTTGTTTGTTTTTTTTTTCGGGGGGAGGGTAGGGTTGTGTGTGGGAGGGGGGAGGGTGTGGGTGGGACGGAGGACGGGAAGGGAGGGAAGACTGGGCTGTGTTTGGCGTCTCTTCCTGTGTGCCAGTGTCCGATTCTGTCCATTTAATTATTTACCTTTTTTTTTTCTTTTTGATTCTGAGGGAGTTAGGCTCCTGTGAAAATTTTGGATAGGTCTGTCCGTTTTTTTTTTTTTTGTGTTTGTTTGTTGTTGTGTTTGTTTCTTTTTTATGTTGATCGTATGTCTGTCTGCCTGTATCTATGCCCCCATCTGTCTGTCTGTCTCTTTCTCTCTCTCTCTCTCTCTCTCTCTCTCTCTCTCTCGCTCGTTCGCTCGCTCGCTCGCTCGTGTGTGTGTGTGTGTGTGTGTGTGTGTGTGTGTGTGAGAGAGAGAGAGAGAGAGAGAGAGAGAGAGAGACCTTTTCTATTATCTCTCCCCACTCCTTTTTTTTTTTTTTCCCGCCTTTCTCAGTCTTTGTATTCTTTTTCTCTCTCTTTCTCTGTATCTGTCTGTCTGTCTCTCTCTCTCTCTCTCTCTCTCTCTCTCTCTCTCTCTCTCTCTCTGTGCGTGTGTGTGTGTGTGTATGTGTGAATGTGTGTGTGTGTGTGTGTGTGTGTGTGTGTGTGTGTGTGTGTGTGTGTGTGTGTGTGTGTGTGTCCGTCTGTCTGTCTCTTTGTCTGTCAGTCTGCCTCTGTCTGTCTGCCTCTCTCTGTCTGTCTTTCTGTCTGTCTGGCTCTGTCTCTGTCTCTGTCTGTCTGTCTGTTTGTCTCTCTCTCTCTCTCTCTCTGCCCTGCCCTTCCCTCCCCCCCCCCCCCTCCCTCCCCCCTTCTCCCCGAGTTCTCGGTGAAGACTTGAAGTGTGGGAGACACACACCATACTTTGAGAGAGGCAGACACACAGACACACAGAGATTGTGAGAGAGATTTTCTGTCTACCAACTACTTGGTCGTTTGTAGATGTTACCTCAGTGACATTGACCTCGACAAAGCCCACACCGCTTTTTTTTTTGCACACACACACACACACACACACACACACACACACACACATATATATATACACACACACACACACGCACGCACGCACGCACGCACGCACGCACGCACGCGCAGTGTACACAGAGAGACACCTGACAGTGAGGTGATACAATATAATGCTGTGCAGCAGAATACAACCAATGCGTTGCAATGCAATGCAATACAGTGCAAAGTAATATAATACAATACAATACTATGCAAGACAGTGCAGTGCAGTTCAATATCAAAGAATGCAATGCAATAAAATTGCTAGGCAATGCAGTACAATAGAACGTAATGCAATACAAAACTATGCAAGACAATACAGCGCAGTTCAGTACCGTAGAATGCGATGCAATTGCAATAGAATTACTGGGCAAGACAATACAATGTAATGACAATGCAATGTAATACAGTGCAGTGCAATATAAAACAATGCACACACAATACAATGTGATGGGCGGTAGAAAGCCATAGAGTACAATGCAATACAATGAATTCCCATGCAATGCAATACAATGTAATGGCAATACAGTGCAACACAGCACAATGCAATGCAGTGCAACATAGCACGATGCAATACAGTGCAACACAGCACAATACAATGCAGTGCAACACAGCACAATACAATGCAGTGCAACACAGCACAATGCAATACAGTGCAACACAGCACTATGCAATGCGATACAATACCGTGCAATGCAATGTTAAACCAACAGAATGCCATAGAGTACAATGCGATGCAATGCAAAACAGTAAAGTGCAATGCAAACAATATGATACAGTGCAATACAATGTAATGACAATAGAATGTCATGGAGTACAATGTAGTGCAGTGTAAAACAGTAAAGTGCAATGCTAGCAATATAGTACAGTACCGTACAGTGCAATACTACGTAATGGCAATAGAATTTAACAATGTATGTACAATGCAATGTAATGCAAAACAGTAAAGTGCAATGCAAGCATTATGACACAGTGCAGCAAAGTGCATTACTACAAAATACAACACAGTGCGATGCAATAAAGTACAGTACAACACAATACAATACAACTCATACAACACAATACAATCCAATATAGTACAGTCAATTCCAATTTAAAGCAAAGCGGCGCAACACAGCCGAAAGGCAATCCAGTACAATACAATATAACCCAGCACAGCACAGTGCAATACAGTGCAATATAACTCAACACAGTGCGATACAATCAACTCAGTGCAATACAGTACAATATAACTCAACACAGTACCATACAACTCAGTGCAATGCAATATAACTCAACACAATACCATACAACTCAGTGCAATGCAATACAACTCAACACAGTACCATACAATACAACTCAGTGCACTACGATACAAAAACAAACTAGTGCTGATCCGCCAATTCTTCAAGATGGCGTGATAACACCCTCACTCTGGTCCCTCCCCCCCCCCCCCCCCCCCCCCCCCCCCCCCCACCCCCCCCCCCCCCCCCCCCCCCCCCCCCCCCCCCCCCCCCCCCCCCCCCCCCCCCCCCCCCGGTCCTCCTGTCCTCGCTGCCCCTCCTAAATGGATGATAACACCCTCACCCCCCCCCCCCCCCCCCCCCCCCCCCCCCCACCCCCCCCCCCCCCCCCCCCCCCCCCCCCCCCCCCCCCCTCCTGCCCCCCGTCCTCGCTGCCTCTTAAATATATTAACACCCTCACCTCGGTCTCTTCTTCTCGTCTTCTAATGGGCGATAATCACGCCAGGAAGTTAAGCTGACCTGACCCCCTCCCCTTCCCCCACCCCTTCCCTCTTATTTCGACGAATCACGTACAGTCCACCCCCGCTTCATGACACACCCCCCCCCCTCACTCCTTCCTCTTTCTCTCCCTGTATGTCCCCCCTCGTCCGCCTCCCTCCAGCCCCCCCCCCCCCCCCCCCCCCCCCCCCCCCTCCCCCTCCCCGCGCCAGCGCCCCTTCGTCTGTGCGTGTCGTCCCTAGCACGGCGTATGAATAATACATCGCTCAGGACGCGCACGCAAAACATTTAGCCGGTGGTTTCGTGTCGCGTCCCCCTCGTGCTCATTGATTGATTTATGTTCATTTTTCATGACACCTCCCTTCGACTTTCCATCAGCTGTAGAGGCGGGGGCGGGGGAGGGGGGGGGGGGGGGGGAAGTGGTGCAGAGGGGGAAGCAGGGGATGGGGGCGGGGCGGGGGGGGGTACAGAGAAGGGGAGACGATGTGGGGTGGGGAAGGTGGAGGGTTCAGGAGCAAAATTGCGTTCCAAACAGCGAAATTGATCAACTTTCCCCTCCCCCAACAAATCCTCTCTTGTTTTCGTGTGCATGTGTTTGTTTACGCCTTTCGATATTTATCTTGTTTGTCATTGTTATTTATTAACATAGCAATACGTGTACGTTTTATACAATGTTATGATAGTGCAATCGTTTTTGTCACAGCAAGATCATTAGAATCGACATTGCGCAGCAGAAAGAAAGAATGCAGCGCGAACATTAACAAATATAACACAAAAGAAAGACTGTGCGGACCATCAAATATTGTCACTGTTTTTCTCCTGAAATCCACACCAGTGGTCACGTCACTGGGAGACGGGGGTGAAAGAAGGGGGAGGGGGGTCTGGGATGTTGATTTTTTTTTTTAACTCCCTCATTCATTCAGTCCCAGTCAATCACAGTCAGTCATTAAATTACGCCAGTCAAAAAATTAGTGAGAAAAACACAAAAAGTACCTCATCCCGAATAAAAAAACAGGGTTCAATTACGGCACCCAAACCTAGTGCACGAAGACAATTCTCGAAAATGTGTGTGTGTGTGTTATGTGTGCGTGTGCGTGTGTGTGTGTGTGTGTGTGTGTGTGTGTGTGTGTGTGTGTGTGTGTGTGTGTGTGTGTTTGCGTCTTGTAGTTTGAGGCAATGTCCTCGCCATAGAAGTTGGAGCGGGAGGGGGCTGGGGTGGTAGGCTCAT
>JADBJO010001128.1:135000-150000 GCA_016801955.1 Conus betulinus
ACTGTGTGTAGGGGAGAACAGGTCAAATGACGAAGTCTTTATGGGACCGGTTAACTCATTCAGGAGGTCTTACGAGTTCATTCGTAACAAGATGGCTGCCGCACTAGTCGACTTACACTATGACTCTTAGTTGCAAATGTGTGATCCAAATCCTTCAACATGTCCATTATTTTCGATAAGGACCACGTTTTCGTGCTTATCTCGCTTGTACAACTTCTTACAGAGCGGCAAGTGTACATCGTAACTACTTCTGAAGTTTTGTGATCGTTATTTCTACTGTGTGCACTTCTTTTTTCTGTGTTTTCTTCAGGGATCCCAGACCAAGGTTCTAGTTAGTAGTGACAACTGAGTCAGACGCGAGTTAAGATAATAAAAGTGGAACAGGTACACGCTTTTTTTGATACCCAGGAGCCTTCATAGATAAGAAACTTCCTTTCAATAGCTATGGTAACAGTATGGGCAGGAAAGTAAACTAAAGACTCAACCTTCTCAGGAAGTTCGAATATTCTGAGGCGAGTAATTACATACTGGACTTGGTGTACAAGTCATTTTGGTGGACAACATTATCATGCTTACATGACAGCATGGTATGAAAGTCTGTCAGGAATCCACACAAGGCTGTTGCGGTTTGTCTGATTAGCGACCCAGAATCTTTGGTTAAAAACAAAAGCAAGTGCTTAAACTCCACCAACACTTTAAAAAAAACTGCAAAACCAGTAACATCCCCTCCCCCGGGTTTCCACCCTACCTATTTTTTTTTAGCTTCTGCCTTCTTGTCGTCTGCTCCACTCACGAAAAAAGAACTCACGCAAACTTTCTTTTGTTCTGTCAGCAGCTGCTTTATTGAATTCTTCTTCTTCGCTCTTGTTGACCCTTTTTCTATTGCTCCGGTACAACTGTTGGTATTGACTTCACATACCATCCCTGGTGTAGCTGGTTTGATGACTTGTTTGATGTATTTGGCACCTTTGTAAGCGTCGGTTTGTATGGTTATGCGTGTTGGTGGGAAGATGTCTTGATCGAGCGGTTCAGTACAGTGTGGGTGACGAAAAGGTAGTATTTAATCTTCAGACTTTTTCTTGTTAAACCGTAGTTACAGTATTCAACTGACATGTAAGTTTCCAGTGCTATGTATCTCAAATGTTTAAAGCATTAGCGTTTTCAATATTGTTTAACTGCAGTATTCACGTAAATTTCGTTCTAAACTGTGTTGAATTGCTTTCTGCATTCAACATGTTCATCGCTTTGTTGTTGTTCAGTTTGTTAATTTTGCTATTTTAGATGCAGAGGGAGAAAGGGTTTCACAGGATTTGAAATAGCAAATACTGTGTTGAATCTTGGATCCAGCTGTTTGGCTGGTTCAATGGAGGCATGGAATAAGAAGAAAATACTGCATGACAATCACCCTCGTTACTTTTTCAGCAGCCTGTTACAGGAAGCTTTTTATTTACGGAAACACTGAGAACGGACATAGTTACATGATTAGGGGGGAAAATCCTGCCTGACCAACTCAGGTGGAGCCCACACTAAGACAAAAACAACTTCCAGACAGACAAGTCTTGAAGAGAGGGAGAGAGTTTGGATTCGAAGGTCTTTAGTGGGAGGTGTCACTGTACCACAACTTCTGCCGTAGTCCTCCGTACAGACGTCACCAGCCGCACTCTGTTTCTTTTATCACTGTTGTTGCTGCCGCTATGGCTTGGATAATGTCTATTGATATTACAGCTACCTGGGTTTATAACCGGCGCCAAGGAGATTTTTCTGTCACTCGCGTTCGTATGTTTCTTTGTCTGTCTGTAAAGATTATGTAAAAATTACTGAACGCAGTTTAGCCAAATTTCGTTGAAAGATAGAATGTGGCCCCCAAGGATGCATCTCTTAATTTTTGGTGCGGATCAGCAGTGCGAATCCGGATCAAACAGATGATCCAGGATTGTTCAGCAAAATTTTGACGGGGGGGGGGGGGGTGGAACATACTGAGCTGAGTGTAAGGAAACATGGTGGTAAGGTGCAGTAGGGATCAAGAAGGAGCGAGTTTAATTTTTAGTGCTAGCATTACTGATGAGATGATTACAAAATTTCCGCTGAACAGGAACAGCACGCCTTTAATGCTTCCGAATTGCCAGCTCTCTCTCAGGGGTAACATTTTAAGGAATATAAACACTTTCCAGTGGTATAAATGTCGGTATGTCGTATTTTGTATGTCCGATTAATAGAAAGTGCACGGGAAGCGACTCCTTCGTCCTTTTTTTTTGGATATTAGTTCCCCTGGCGAAAGAAAAATGATTTCACCCACGAGCTGACTCGCAGGGCGGACGATTCGTTTAGTCTTGGCGGAGGTCTACGCTCTTTCGAGCATCTATGTATTTGCTAAAATTTCTTTTCTTTCTTCTGAAGAAGATCAAGGTAGATGATTTCAGAGGTGTTCTCACGTTTACACCCTCTAGGAAAACAGCTTACCCAGATTTGTGTGTGTGTGTGTGTGTGTGTGTGTGTGTGTGTGTGTGTGTGTGTGTGTGTGTGTTCCTATTATCCCTCTTCCCGCCCCTCACACACACACGCACGCACACACACACACACACACACACACACACACACACACACACACACACACACACACACACACACACACACACACACACACACACACGTGTGTGCGTGCGTACGTACGTACATACATTCATACATACATACATACATACATACATACATACATACATACATACATACATACATACATAACATACATTCGTATGTTCACATATACATTCATACGTACATACATAGTTTCATAATGTTTCCCCGCGAACTGCTCTCCTCTCTCTCTCTCTCTCTCTCTCTCTCTCTCTCTCTCTCTCTCTCTCTCTCTCTCTCTCTCCCATCCCATCACATCATACACTCCGGCTTCTTTGCCTGATTCGTTGTTGCTAGGTTGGGTTCATGAAGCATCGCCTTGTCCTCACCTTTGCACCTTTTGACCTTTTGCTACTTTTCTTACTTTCCCATCCCTTTTGCTCCTTCACCCTACTTTCCCATGCTTTTCCCAAGCTTTTTCGGCTGTCTCCTACCTTCAGTATTCTCTTGTTTTGCTCTCCTTCCCTATCTTTTTTTGTACAGCTTGTATATGTCTTTTCCGATTTTGAATCTTTTTACTGTTTTTTTTCTCTACCTTTCCTACTTTTCCTTAATTGCTGTTCCTACTTTTTCCTACCTTCCATTACTTTTCGTCTCATACTTTTCCGTACCTTTCCCTGTCTTTCTATCCCTTTTCTTCTTATTATTATTTTGTTGTTGTTGTTGTTGTTGTTGTTGTTGTACTTTCCTTCCCCATTCCTACTTTCTTGATCTCTTCATATTTTTTTTACCTGTTTTCTCTGTTTTGCCAGTACCTTTTCCTGTTGTTACATACCCACTTTTCCTTACCAAACCTCGCTTTTCCCTACTATTCTCTCTTTTCGTCCTTTTTTCCCACGACTTTTCCCTGCCTCCCCCACGTTGACCAACTTGTTGTCATATTTCATACTTTCCTGTCCTGTCACTTATTTTCATTCTACCTCTTCATACTTTTTCCTTCCGTCTATTCCCACGCTAGCCTACCTTTTCCTACTTTTCCCTCCGTTTTCCCTGTTATTCCGTCGCTTCTTTCTACCTCGCCATACTTTTTTCCTTCCCTCAATTTCCACGTTACCCTACCTTTTCCTACTTTTCCGTCGCTTCTTCTACCTCTTCATACTTTTCCGTCGCTTCTTCTACTTCTTCATACTTTTCCGTCGCTTCTTCTACTCTTCATACTTTTCCGTCCGTCGCTTCTTCTACTTCTTCATACTTTTCCGTCGCTTCTTCTACCTCTTCATACTTTTTCCTTCCCTCTATTCCCATGTTACCCTAACTTTTCCTACTTTTTCCGTCGCTTCTTCTCTACCTCTTCATACTTTTCCGTCGCTTCTTCTACCTCTTCATACTTTTTCCTTCCGTCTATTCCCACGCTACCCTACGTTTTCCTACTCTTCCGTCGCGCGATCGCTTCTTCTACCTCTTTATACTTTTTCCTTCCCTCTGTTCTCATGTTTCCCTACCTTTTCCTACTTTTTTTTCCGTCGCTTCTTCTACTACCTCTTCATACTTTTCTTTCCCTCTGTTCTCATGTTTCCCTACCTTTTCCTACTTTTCCCTACCTTTTCCTACCTTTTCCTACTTTTCCGTCGCTTCTTCTACCTTTTCATACTTTTTCCTTCCGTCTGTTCCCATGTTTCCCTACCTTTTCCTACTTGTCCCTCTCTTTTTCCTGCATTTGTTGTTTGAACGGGACGCAGCTCTGATGCAGCCTTCTTGGTCGGCTGGTCCATAAACCACACGCGTTGACGTGGTTAAACGGGAGCGGGCGTCCACGCACAAACGCTTCATGGTTCCTTTGTAGCTCAGCTTACCCTATGTGTGAAACTGACCTTCGCTGTTGGGCTGCGCTGTCAAACACCACGGTCAGTTGACCAGTCGATTGAATATCACGTTATTGATCAGATCTACTCAATCACCATGGCTAGAACAAGCCCCCCGGTGGGAGGGAGAAATAAAACGTCGATATCTGACGGATTTGCTTCACGGGGCGAAGGCATTGTGTCTGAGAGAGAGAGAGAGAGAGAGAGAGAGAGAGAGAGAGAGAGAGAGAGAGAGTGTTATCTTTGTTTCCATTGTTTTATATCTTCAGAGAGAGAGAGAGAGAGAGTTTGTTTCCATTGTTTTTATATCTTCAGAGAGAGAGAGAGAGAGAAGGCGTTATCTCTGGTTCCTTTGTTCGTCTATCTCCGCAGGAACTCTGGGTTTTATAGATGTGACAAAGATAGAGAAAGAGTGTTGTGGCGACATTTGGTTGGCTGTTGTCACCGTTACCCTTGTCTTGTTTACTTTGGTTCGCGTTCTTTGGTTTTGGTTTGTCTTGTGTTTGATACTGCAGCATTGCATTGACTTTAGCTCGACTTTGCGTCGTGGTCTTTGGCTTTATGATTATTGGCTTTGGTTTGTCTGGTATTTTTCTTTAGCATTGTATTGGCTTTGGTTTGTGTTGTTTTTCTTTAGCATTGTTGTGGCTTTTGTTTTGTCTTGTATTCTTTAGCATTGCCCTGGCTTTGGTTCACCTTGCATTTTGTGGCATTGTGTTGGCTTTAGTTTGTCTTGTCTTGTGTTCTGTAGCATTGGAATGGCTTCAGTTTGTCTTGTCTTGTGTTCTACAGCATTGTTATGGCTTTGGTTCGTCTTGTATTCCATAGCATTACATTAGCTTTTGTTTGTCTCTTCTTGTGTTCTCCAGCATTTTCATGATTCTGATTTGTCTTGTATTCTGTAGCTTTCTGTTCGCTTTGGTTTGTCTTGTATGTCTCGTTTTTTTTCTTGCCTTGTCTGGTATTTGACTTGATTTTGTCTTACATTGGAATCAGCTTTGGCTTCATTTTATGGTATATATGTTCTAATGCTTTTTGCTTTTGGTGGCCTTGGCTTGTATTGTATTCCATTTGTACTTTATGCTGTTACATTGGTTTTGCTTTTCTTGCGTTGTATAGTGTTGGCTGTGTGTATTTTATTGTATTGTATTGTACTATTTTATTGTGTCGTTCTGTTTTGCAATATATTGTATTGTGTTGTATTGTATTGTATAGCTAATTCATCATTACAGCCAATATCTCTGTGTAGATTCGCTCTCTCTTCGGGAAGAATGCGTCACCATGATACACTATCGGCATTTTTCTCCGCAACCCCCCGCCCCCTCAATCCCCCCCCCCCGCATACAGACACACCAGCCCTCTCTACACCCTTTCCCATTTCCTTCTGTACCTACCTCCAGCCCCCACCCCCCCCCCCCCCCCCCCCCCCCCCCCCCCCCCCCCCCCCCCCCCCCCTCTCAAAAAAACTGACGCCGTACTATGGCAGCGTGTTAGCCATGGGATGGGAGAATTAATCAAAACCTGTCAAAAATATCATTTTAACGTCAAAACTGCTGCCCACAAAGACAATTACTGTTATCAACACACGTATGGAATCATGTACTTGTGCAAGGTTATCATATTTTATGAAGAAAACTATTCTTCTGCCCTCAGCTTTTATTAACGCAGACTTTCTGAGACGAGCAGCGTTCCATAAACCAGCGGTGATATGTGTTGAGTTCGCCTCCCCTATCTGGGACTCTCCCCGGCAATCTCCCTCTCTCTCTCCTCTCTCTCTCTCTCTCTCTCTCTCTCTCCTCTCTCCCCTCCCTCCCTCCCCCCCCTTCCCCCCCCCTCTCTCTCTCTCTGTCTCACTGTTTAGAAAATATCCAGCGGCATTGACAGCGATTCTTGATGCTACAGCGGTAAGTCTTTGCTCAACGTAGCCATATTTTCACACTTGCCTTTACTCTTTAATTAAATCAGCGTGAAATGCAACAGCTCCTCAAGGAGAATCTTACACGACCTCAGGAGCACCACACAGGTGATTAAAGACTGGTCTGCTGGTTGGCACCTCGACCCACTCTAGTTCCGACAAACCACTTGACCGCTAAGGCCACCGCGATGAACACAGTAGCATGAGCGTGCTAACGGAAGCTGCCACAGGTCCGTCAGTGCTGCCTAGGGACCCACGAGGAAGGTCCTGGTACCACCACGCCAGGACCAAAGTGTACAACAACAACAACAACAAATCCTTCTTTCCCCTCTGCCATTCATACTTCTCTGGAACACCATGCCGACAAAGGCCGCTCAACTCCTCTGGGGTCTTCGTGTTCGGATGCACGGAGAGCTGGCTCACGTCCTCCTCTTCCTTCTAATCCCCCCGCTCTCCAGCAGGTAGACGTACTTGCTCTGAATGGCCAATAGGAGGGAGGGAAGAGTGTGGGTGTCGGGTGGCGGTGAGTGTGCTTTGCTGGTCGGGTTTTCCCTTTTGGAACCACTACAGTGACCGGATTATTCGGCATAGAGGCCTGGTAATGTGTTCGTACTCATAGAAAATATATGGGGATCTTATAATGCACCACCCCGTAGCACAATTTTGTCCTGGACAGGAACTGACATAGGAGCAAGGACACAGAAAGGTATTTATGTCGGGGATCGGCTCTGGCACTGGAAGAGTTATGGCTGCCGTGGGCTTACGCTTTTTACCCCTTTCGTCTTCATAAATTCGGGGGATTTTTTATTGGTCTGGCAAGTCACGTGATGCCCAGGCAGCAGTGGGTGGTGTGATGCTGTACGACATTTTGATTGGTGGTGCTGCTGCTCCCTGGTTCAGCTGCATTTCGAGCGGATAAGGTGGAAGGGGGTGGGAAAGGGGGAGGAGCGCGGTGGTAGAAAGAGGAGAGTTCTGCTGGTTTTGATTTCGGTCTGAACGGGAGAATTGGAAAAGGTGAACGCAGTGCAGTGGAGAGAGAGAGAGAGAGAGAGAGAGAGAGAGAGAGAGACAGACAGACAGACAGACAGACAGACAGACAGACAGACAGACAGAGACAGGCAGAAGGAGAGAGAGAGGGCAACAGTAATTTGTGTATTTAGTCTCCTGTTTTTTTTTTCTTTTGTGACAGTTAATCAAAATCAGATCAAAGCCAGTTGAAACTGAATGGAAAGGAAGAGAAGCTAATAAAACCCCAACCAGAGAAAATTAAAAGTTGATGGAGAAGAAAAACGCAAAATGGACGAAAACGTTTCCCACCACTAAATGAGTCCAGTTATCCGCCACTTTTTTTTTTTTTTTTTTTTTTTTTAACTCAGTCTGGAATTAAGTCTAACAATAGCATCTAACGGCCACATTCGCCACAGGAGACATGCCAGAGTTGGAAGTGACACTGGTAACATCAGAATGACAACACTGGATGCGCAAATACTTATACGTTTTTTATGTAGGTTGGGCGCATGCTGGACTAGAACGGTCAATTTGCGCGCTTAGTGCTCTAACACGAACCGAGCTATCCACGTTCGCTGAGAAAATGATAACATTAACAAATTAACGGCCTATTATCCTGAAGCTGTTAACAGCGAGAATCACTCGGACTGTTTGAGTGAACAAGATCCTAGTAATCTCAGGCTCTGAAGGGTAAGAAAGCCCGGATTCTGTCTTTGCCGCCATGTTATACGCTTAGCGTAACGATCCTCTCTTCCGTGAGTGGCTTCCCCTGCTTCACACGCACACACTCTCCCCTACGCCTCTCCCTCCCCCCCCCCCCCCACGCCCCCCCAGCCTTCCCCCCCCCCCCCCCCCCCCCCCCCCCCCCCCCCTCCCCCCATTCTGTTGTCAGGCAATTGTCAACAACACAAATTGAATCACGTCAATACTCGGTGCAGCAACTTGGGTGAACTGTTGCTGCTGCAGGAAAATGGCAGAGCTTACCTTTAAAAAAAAAATGTCTCCACCATCAACGACCATGATTTTTACGGGTCTGACGTATGGTTGGGCTTCAGTTGCAGGCTGCTGCACATGTCTCTCTCTCTCTCTCTCTCTCTCTCTCTCTCTCTCTCTCTCTCTCTCTCTCTCTCTCTCTCTCTCTCTCTCTCTCTCTCTCTCTCTCTCTCTCTCTCTCTCTCTCTCTCTCTCTCTCTCTCTCTCTCTCTCTCTCTCTCTCTCTCCTGGGTGTGCGTGCTAGTGTTCGTCTTCCAGTTTACCATCTGTTTACTTCCAAGTTATTTAAAAAAAAAAAATGTGCGTGCGTGCGTGTGTGTGTGTGTGTGTGTGTGTGTGTGTGTGTGTGTGTGTGCGCGCGCGCGCGCGCATGTGTGTGTGCGTGTGTGTGTGCGTGTGTGTGTGTGTGTGTGTGCGTGTGTGTGTGTGTGTGTGTGTGTGTGTGTGTGTGTGTGTGTGTGTGTGTGTGTGTGTGCACACGTGGTTGCGTGCGAGCGGTGATTTATAGTGTAACACTATTGATTTTAAGCCAGAAATCTCAAACAATGGAGAACCACTCTTCCTAAAAGAAAAAAAAAAAAAAAAATGATCTCCCTAACGGCTGATGAACTCTGTTAAGCGCCTTTCATTACCTTTCTTTCTCTACTATCACAAGGAAAAATGGGACATGTCATTTTTTCTGTCAGTGTTTGAAAAAGGGAACTTAATCTTTTTTGTCCTTCCATGAGCCATGTTTTAACATGTTCATTATGCCTCGTGAATTGAATACTAGCGTGGCTAGTGCGTCAGTATATGGAGAATTTCATAGCCTTGAAACTCTTGTTTTTTGTTTTGTTCTGGGTGGTTTTTTGTTTCCTTGATGTTTAGAAACTGCAGCTTTGGTTTTCATAACGTGAATCTATCCAAGTCTGTGGGCTCCCAGTTACGAACCTGGCAGCGTTAGATGTCTTGACAAAATGTTTGTTGTGTTAGACATTGTCTGTTTGTTTAAAGGGTGTTTGTTTGTTTGTTGTTGTTATTGTTCGGGAGGGGGTGTGTGTGTGTGAGTGTTTTGTTTGCTTGTTCTTACTGAAGCGACCCTTAGTACATTAATGATATATGAAATGATACCAGTTGAAAGATTGGCTTTGATCGGTGAGCTGCAGAAAGTGTACCGCAAAGTACACTGATCGTAAACTCTGGTCAGTCAAGCTGTCAGACTTTAGGATGAAATGACTTCAATACTGGAAATGAAGAGTGGATTCGTAAACAGCTGGGATGACCAGGTTCTTCACGTGCATTCGCTTCAGATTAGCCAACGTACACTGACCATGTCGTAACTCCATACTGTCTGTCATACCAACGCACACTGACCATGTCGTAACTCCATACTGTCTGTCATACCAACACACACTGACCATGTCGTAACTCCATACTGTCTGTCATACCAACGCACACTGACCATGTCGTAACTCCATACTGTCTGTCATACCAACACACACTGACCATGTAGTAACTCCATGGTGTCTGTCATACGAACACACACTGACCATGTAGTAACTCCTTAGTGTCTGTCATACCAACATACACTGACCATGTAGTAACTCCATACTGTCTGTCATACCAACACACACTGACCATGTAGTAACTCCATACTGTCTGTCATACGAACACACACTGACCATGTCGTAACTCCATACTGTCTGTCATACCAACACACACTGACCATGTAGTAACTCCATGGTGTGTCTGTCATACCAACGCACACTGACCATGTCGTAACTCCATACTGTCCGTCATACCAACGCACACTGACCATGTCGTAAACTCCATACTGTCCGTCATACCAACACACACTGACCATGTAGTAACTCCATGGTGTCTGTCATACCAACACACACTGACCATGTAGTAACTCCTTAGTGTCTGTCATACCAAAACACACTGACCATGACTTGTAGTAACTCCATGGTGTCCGTCATGCCAACACACACTGACCATGTAGCAACTCAATGATGTCTGTCATACCAACACACACTGACCATGTCGTAACTCCATGGTGTCTGTCATACCAACACACACTGACCATGATTGTAGTAACTCCATACTGTCTGTCATACGAACACACACTGACCATGTCGTAACTCCATACTGTCCGTCATACCAACACACACTGACCATGTAGTAACTCCATGGTGTCTGTCATACCAACACACACTGACCATGTAGTAAACTCCATACTGTCTGTCATACGAACACACACTGACCATGTCGTAACTCCATGGTGTCTGTCATACCAACGCACACTGACCATGTAGTAACTCCATGGTGTCTGTCATACCAACGCACACTGACCATGTAGTAACTCCATGGTGTCTGTCATACCAACGCACACTGACCATGTAGTAACTCCATGGGTGTCTGTCATACGAAACACACACTGACCATGTCGTAACTCCATGGTGTCTGTCATACCAACGCACACTGACCATGTAGTAACTCCATACTGTCTGTCATACCAACACACACTGACCATGTCGTAACTCCATGGTGTCTGTCATACCAACACACACTGACCATGTAGTAACTCCATGGTCTGTGTCATACCAACGCACACTGACCATGTAGTAACTCCATACTGTCTGTCATACGAACACACACTGACCATGTCGTAACTCCATGGTGTCTGTCATACCAACGCACACTGACCATGTAGTAACTCCATGGTGTCTGTCATACCAACGCACACTGACCATGTTGTAACTCCATGGTGTCTGTCATACCAGCGCACACTGACCATGTCGTAACTCCATGGTGTCTGTAAAACCACACGTGAAGGAGGAGAAAAGACGACAAACACAAGGTCAGAAGTTCACTGTGCGGGGGAGTGGTGGGCATAAGGTGGTTCTTCGCTGGAATGTGAAATTCCATGGACGGAACTGTTGTTAGCTCTGCTGTGGGCGATGGATAACAATCAATACGGCGAATGGAGAATCTTACCTGTTACTAGCTCTGCTGTGGGCGATGGATAAGAATCAATACGGCAAATGGAGAATCTTAGCGCGTGCTGAAATGATGACATTAATAATAATTATTCTTCACGAGTCTCATCAACAGAACGGTCAGAAATACATGCCGTGTCTGTGTCGTATATAGTTTTGCACGACGGGTTAGATGGAAATGATAAGAGCGGGTGGTCCAGGCTGTAGGTGCTAGAAAAGGCTTTGACGTGATGAAGATAATGGATGAACACAATCACCATTAAAACGCATACGTAACTATAACGACTAAGAGATCATTTTGCGGAAATAATGATCGGAGCACAGGGCAGGTGCGAGTATGATGAACATGAAATGCCGTAGATACAAGATGATGTTGCGGAAAGAATCATTTTGCCGAAGATAAATATAAATGATAATCCGTGGCTGAGATTGGCCGAGGAAATAATTGTTCTGGATGAGATTTTTTTTTTTAACCTTGTGTCCTACCCCGGCATGTTATTGCTTTCTCCCACTAGTTGTCGTGCCCTTACTCGAACACATTTTGAGAGTTAGCTAGACTTTAGTCAAACACATTCACCACCTTTCTTAGGATTTTGAGAATGACTACTCAAACCTGGATCAGTTACCTCTGGATGCATTACGCAAACACCCCCATGTTGTTAACTCTGGGAAAAGTCTGTAACTAAAAAGTAGTAACAACAAAATCAGATACAGGATATGGAATATTAAGTCGGCGTTCCGTGCTGCGATTTGGGAAAGTGAAAGATAAGAGCTGTGGTGGCATGTGTTCGCCTTGTTTCATTCTTCTTTCAGACATCCGATGTATTGGTTAGTTTATTTCTCCGGGCGGAGGTAATGGGGCTGAGAACTGGACTGTTTCTTGTCTTCGGCAAACTAGACAGGTGGCACTGTTTGAATCTACAATAGTTTACAGTGGTTGAAAGAGCCGCGAAACATTTTTTTAAAGAAGTGCCTAATTGAAAATGACAAACCATTACGACGACATCAGGCTCATTACATGGTAGACGGTCCCAAACATCTTAGTGTTTTCCTCTGCCTTCCTTTCGTCATAGAACGGTGAACAAACAACTTCAAGGCCACGTAGGTTTGTTGTTGGTGTAAAAAATTCGATCCGAAGAGAGAGAGAGAGTGAGAGAGAGAGAGAGAGAGACAGACAGACAGACAGACAGACAGACAGACAGAGAGAGAGAGACTTCTGTCTCTTTCCCACTCCCCTGGCCCTAAACCGTCACTGTTACTGTACTTCTTTTTCCTCTCTCCCTTCGTGCAGCTGCCATTTTACAGTCACTGCTCGATCCGTGGCAGGGAATAATGTCGATATTCCGCCGCTAGCACAGCTTTGGGAGCTTGAAGACGAAGAGTCGCCGTCGTGGCGGGCTTCCCACCATGCCCTTCTGAGACCATAAATCCAGCAGTTTATTGGTCCGTTGGTGGGCTAGGGGATGCAGGGGCGTTGCTGGCACTTGAAGGGCTGGCTGGTCTTGCTGCTTTGCTTGCTTTGGCTGGCTCTCGATTTAGCGCCGTGGACATTTCTGCAGTCTCAGGCAGTATGGAAGAAATGGATGTTTTGGTTTACGGACCTGGTACCTCAGCAGATTTTCCGTCTGGTCCCCTCCCTTCCCCCCCTCTCCCCTTCCTTCAGTATCACGATTTTGCTGACGTAGTCATGGAATAAACGTAGAGATTTTTGTTGTTGTTCATGTAGTATGGGTATAGTTTTTTTTTTTTTTTTTTGTTTTTTTTTGCCCCTCCTAAATATGGCCCCATATCATCCTTCCGTCCTCTACGGCGTAAGTTGTTCGACGTTTTGTTCACATGCTCTTCCATTACACAACTTAACCAAGAAATGTAGCCATTGCGTGTTTGTTTTTCAATCATAATCTTTAATTGGTCCATATCCAATGACAGAAATTACTGAAATATGTTCAACACTACAGTTTTTTAAACTATTTTTCTTAGGTTAAAAATGTATGCATACACACATACATGCATACACCTATTTTCGTCTGTTATCATTTACACATATGCACACACACATGCACGCACGCACACACGTACGCACGCACGCGTGCACGCACGCACGCATGCACACACACGCACGCACGCACGCACATACACATGCACGCATGCACGCACGCACACACAAGCAAAACACACACACACACACACACACACACACACACACACACACACACACACACACACACACACACACACACACACACACGCACACACACACAAATGGGGGACGGGGGTAGCTGGGGGGTATCGCATGTATTTTGTGTTTACACGTTCAGTATACAAGCAACAATTAACGTTCTTCAATACTTGATGAGACACATTGCGTAATGCGTATGTACAATGATAATTGTTATTATTTTGAAAAATAGGTCAACAAAAAAATAGGACATGTTAGAGTCTAGGTGGGCCCAGTGGACAAAACATTGTTTTGTTCGTCGAAGAGCCGTGCTTTCAGCCTTAGTGGAGACAGCAGGTTTGACGGTATTCTCTTGAAGATGTTCTCTTCAGAGACGTCTACGCAGAATCCAGCAGCCCTTCCCATCCTTCACGACCTACAGACGAGGCCTCAAAACGAATTCTTCATGTTAATATGCACCACTACAAAACACAGAAGGCAACAACAACAGAGCTTTTACAATGTGAAATCCCATGCCATCCTCCGCTGAAGAGTATACGATTGTGTGCCGGTGGAATGGAAAACCGCTCCTCCCCTACCCCACTTCCAAACCACACCCCTCGGACATCCCCGTCTTTCCCCTTACTTCCTTCATCCCCCTGCCCCACTGCCACTTTCCAAAAGCAAATAAACACTGCGCAAAACAAACAACCAAAAAACAAAAACAACAACAACAAAAAAATCCATACATCTTGGGGTCAGGTTCAGTCCTTATTCCGGAAGACAAAATGTGTCTGTCGTAACGATGGTATTGAAAATGGTCACATTCGCAAAGAAAAAGCAACAAACAAACAAAACTCACCCAGTACTGACACTCAAGAGATTTAGCCGAGGAATGAAGGGACAAAGTCTCCACATTTCTGTTCAAACTTCCACTCCTCTTTTCCGTTTCTTTGACCGTCATTCGCCACCATTCCTTTCTCTGTCTGTTCCTTTCGTTCTTTCCTCATTTCCCTGGAGAGGTCATTGAGCTGGAGGGCTGGCTGATTTGTATAGCTTCATGCCCCTTGACACAGAGGAAGCAAAACAAGGTTCTTTGTAGTGTGTTGTCCGCTCGGACCAGTTTTATTGTCTGACTGACTCTCTGTGGATGTGACAAAGTGAGATTTCTGTCATAAAGAAGAAAGAAAAGGAAAATTCCAATCGCATGTTTATGCCAATGAAGGTTCTTTCCAGGACGCAGTCTGTAAAAAAAAAAAAAAAAAAAAATGAATGAAATTTTCCAGCCACGTGTCTAAGCCGAGAAAAGCTGCTTTCTGCTTATCTCGTATCTAAGCTGAAAATGGGTTCTCTCTCCCTCCATCTCAAGTCTCAGCTGAGAAAAGCTTCTTTTCTCCCCTTCCTCAGATCTAGGGTGATAAAAACTTCGTTCATCCCTTGCTTCGTATCTCAGCCAGCTATCGCGTTGTGTCTTCCAGTGGGCCGTGCGGCGGATCATTCGTACAGGCT
>JADBJO010001128.1:152500-162500 GCA_016801955.1 Conus betulinus
TCTGTCAATTCCTCCCTGTCTTTGGTCAGTCTGTCTGTCAGACCATCTCTCTGTCTGTCTGCCTGTCTGTCTGTCTGTCTCTCTCTCTCTCTCTCTCTCTCTCTCTCTCTCTCTCTCTCTTTCTCAATTCTCAATTAAATATTGATTTCTTTTCCTTCTTCTTACAACTATGATCTTATCACGCAGATGTACACCCTCGGGGTCAAAAACCGTGGCGAACTGTTCGATCTCTCGTCGCGCTATGCAAGAAAGATTTGTCTTCTGCTGCTCCCCCCCCCCCCCCCCCCCCCCCCCCCCCCCCCCCCCCTCCCCTCCCAGTCTTCTTGCTGCGTTCCTTCTCTCATGCCTTTTTGTTGTACGTGGGAGTGTAGTGGCCGAAAGACTGGGATTTCCGGAAGGAATTGGAGGGGGAGTGAGGGGGGGATGGTCGTGGGGTTAGCAGGTAGGACGGGGAAGGGATGTAAAGCACTGGGGATGGGAGTGCCGATGTTGAAGCATGCATGAATGGCCTTCGTCGCGTTGGTCTGCAGGTGTAATGATTGGCACGACTGCCATAACAGGGATATCAATAATCGTGTGTGTTTGGGTCGGTTGGGGGGGGGGGGGGGGGGGGGGGGGGGGGGGGGGGGGGGGGGGGGGGGGGTTACTGCTGCATGGGTGCAAGAGAGAGAGAGAGAGAGAGAGAATCAATAATCTTTATTCCCAAGGGCAACAGGAAAAGCAAAAGCACACACCTTTTCTCCCCACCCGCTGCATGCTCTGAGAAATAGACCTAATATAGCCGACAAATTAACGCTGAGAGCTCCTTATGTACCATGTGGTGCTCAGTAACAGCAGCGCAAACAATATTAACATTGCGCAAAGATTCTTGCTCGATGCTGGTCTTGAAGGGAAGCGTGACTTGCGCAATATCGGTCATCGACATGCTATTGTTGATCAATAATGATCAGAGGCCTAATGATGTTTTGATGAGGAGGATGGTGTCGATGATGTTGACAGTGCTCTCTGCGTGGCCTTCTGCACCAGCTGCCGGCAGTAACAAGAGTGCGCTTGAAAAAAAATTAACAAAGAGTTTATTACAGAGAAGGAGGGGGACGAGAGGGAGAAGGTGATAGGCAAGGAGAAGAGGGATAACGAAGTAAATTAAAAAGTAGTGAAGAAAAAGAAGAAGGAGATAAAGAAGAAGCAAAAGAAGAAGAAGAGAAAAAGGATGATGATGACGAAGATGATGAAGAAGATGGAGAAGAGAGAAGAGGAAGAGGAGGGAGAGGAGGAGGAGATGACGAAGACAAAGGAAAAGGAGAAGGAGAAGAAGTGCAAAAGATACACTGAAGAAAGAAGAAGAAGAGAAGAAGAAAGAAGAAGAAAGAAGATGATGATGATGATGATGATGATGAGTGAGCTGGTCGCTGAGTGAAGCAGAAGAGTTTTGGCTTTGATCTCAAGATGAATCTATCCAAACAGACAGAAACGCCGATTTTGGTGACAAGTTCACAGTCTTTAATTGCGGTAGAGGATTCACAAATCAATATTCAATGACTGTTGCAAAGATTCCCAAAACAAGAACGCGTTTTTTCTCGAGCACTTCCAATTCCAGTTTCAGTTGTCTCTCTCATATTGCTCTCTCATTCTCTCAATTATTTATAGATCATCGAATCGAAATTTGAAGAAACACGGGGTGAAACAGTCAACCAGTAATCATAGAATATCGTAGAATTTTCGGGAATTAAGACGTAGCGCAGCTAATCAAAATGCATGACACGTTCTACAAAGATTGAGAATCGTTATGACCAATCAGAATGCTCGAAACTTTCAAGAAACAGTTTCTGGAAGCCTCTGGCACTTTCTGCTTTTTCCTGGTACTCTGAAAAGATCTCCGGAATCATAAAAGCAATTTATATCTGCGTCATTTGGTTAGAAAAATAAAAAAAAAAAAAAAAAAGTTTCACGATAAACTTACTATGTACAAAGCGAAACCCAGGACATCTAGATCTAAATCAACCGATGATGATGATAAAAATAAGTGAAATTGATCTGTTTGTAACGATGAGGAGGAGGAGAGGAAAGAAAGAAAAAAAAAATGAGAACACGCAAAAAAAAAAAGAAAGAAAAGAAGAAGAAGAAGCAAAAGAATAATCAGGGGGAAAAGACAGCGTAATATGAATCAGGAGTGTCACGATAGAAATGAATGAAAGTATTAAAGAATAAACATCCTATGGGAGCAACATCCAGAAACCGGAAATGAGACCGTACGGGAGAATAAAAAGTGTTCAAAAGCATACCAATATATATATATATATATATATATATATATATATATATATATATATATATATATATATATAATATAATATAAACGGAGAGAAAATAGTTGTCAGACTGAAAAAAATAGACGATTCTTAACAGATTTAGTGATAGATAATCAGATAGAGTGATAGTAATCACACATTATTTCATCTCTATCGCCATATACGATTTCTTTGTGCCAAAATTTCCACAAAAAGATCATGTGTAGTAAATATCAGCGTAAACACACACACACACACACACACACACACACACACACACACACACACGCGCGCGCGCGCGCGCGCGCGCGCGCACGCACGCACAGAGAGAGAGAGAGAGAGAGAGAGAGAGATACAAATAAATCAAGACAGTTAACGAACGGTGGGGGAGGAGGAAAAAAAAAAGCAAACAAAAACAAAAAACAGCCGGGGGTCGATTCCTGACAAAGAGTCTCATTCCAGATCCGCACACGTCGTGCCTGTAAAAGCCACCACTACTGTCAACCACTGTTGATTGCATTGCTTGCAAATGGTCCCCGCAGGTGCGGCCGCTTCGATTGATTCCCACGGGGAACTTTCACGGGGCTGAGCGAGGGGGGGAGGACGATGGGGAGAGGAATGGTCAGATTTAACTGAATGTACAAGCCGGGGGGAGGGGGGGGGGGTTCCAGGGAGGCTGGCTGGCCGTTAGTCATTGACTATGGGAGATGAATGTCGTTGTGAAGCAAACCGATGCGTTATAGAGCTCAGTGGACATATTGGAAGTGGTGGGGGGTCGGGATGGGAGGGAGAGCGGTGATGGGTGGTGGTGGAGGGGTATGGCGTGGGCACGAATAGTTAATGAGGGTCTTTATTGTGGTGATGGTGGTGGTGGTGGTAGTTGCGATGATGATGGGGTGAGGAGCAGGAGGAGGAGGAGGAGGAGAGCGACACAGACAGACAGACACAGTTAGTGAGTCAGCAGACAGACAGACAGACAGAGAATGACACAGAGCGACAAAGGAAATGAGAGAGAGTTGGGGTGGTGGTGGCAGTGATGGTGGTGGTGGTGGTGATGGAGTGGGATGGTGGTGACTGAAAGCGGTCGTGGTGATATCAGTTGGTGTGTGTGTGTGTGTGTGTGTGTGTGTGTGTGTGTGTGTGTGAGAGAGAGAGAGAGAGAGAGAGAGAGAGAGAGAGAGAGAGAGAGAGAACCATCACGACTCGGAGGTTACTCGCAGCAGTCGCTGGTGTTGGAAGTGGCGCGCGTATACACGTGACTGTGCGCTCGTGCTCTCAGAGGCTCAGGCACACAACCTCACATTTGTATGAAAAACATATTTTAAACCCGTACAAGCGAGCTAACAGACACTCACACACACACACACACACACACACACACACACACACACACACACACACACACACACACACACACACACACACACACACACACACACACACACACACACACACACACACACACACACACACACACACACACACACACACACACACACACACACACGCACACGCATACACACACACACACACACACACACACACACACACACACACACACATAGGGTCACACACACACACACACACACACACACACACACACACACGCCCGCACGCACGCGCACACACACAGATCAAAGCACAAATTATGTTTTTCTACGGTGAGATACAATCCTCACGCCGTCAAGCGGAAACCACAATCCCGGGGAACAGTGACGATATAGATGGGGGTGGGGGGGGGGGTGGTGGTGGAGGGGGAAGGGTTGTCAGGAAGGGGAGGGAAGGGGATATCAAGAGGAGACAGTCAGTGTGTGTGTGTGTGTGGGGGGGGGGGGGGGGGGGGGGGGGGATGCAGGATATTGACAGGGGTTGGCCTGGAAAGTGGTTCAGCTGGAAACAAACCATTGATTTTCTCGTGTAGGGGAGACGTGTTTTCTGTCGTGTATTTCCATGAAAAGTCACGCGAGACACGCGCTGCCGAGCGTTCAACGGGGTGTGATGATAGCAGTTCCGCGTGCAGTGAACAAAAGGGCCCATTTTAGTTTAGGGTTGGATAGAAGGGATGGGTTGAGGTTTGAAGAGATGAATTGTCGTCATTTGGGGGGAAAGAGCACTTCAGTGTTTTTGCAGCAAACAAGGACACACCACGTTTCGCCCAATCATGTCTCTCCTAATACTTTATTCTTGTGTGTAATAGATCTGTTCTGACAAAAAAAAAATCAAATGAAGATAATGCCTGTCTTTCTGTTGGAAGTGAATTTGCTCTTACTCAGTTTACGGATCAAGCGAATAAATCTGGAAGTTCTTGATTTGAAGCGTACGACAGGATAGTGATCAGGATATGAAAAGTTAGCAGCACATGCGAACCTTTTTTACACCCACATTTTGGCATACTCTCTCTCTCTCTCTCTCTCTCTCTCTCTCTCTCTCTCTCTCTCTCTCTCTCTCTCTCTCTCTCTCTGATTGAACTGTTAAACTGAATGATGGGGCGAAATTGTCTTGGGCGTGCCCATCAGCGGCATCTGTCCCATGAAAACGGCGGCGTCACACTCGCTGAACGCGAACTTTAACACAGTTTACCTCCCTTGCAGTTTTCCGAACATCATTTTTTTCCCTTTTTTTTTTTTTTTCAAGTTATTCCTCCCACAGCTGTAAAATTTTCAAATGAAAGTTTTCATCCAAATAATTACTAAAGAGTTACTCGAATTATAGACTTTATATATGATGTGATCACATGACGTTGATTATTCTCTGCTGTTTGGAGGAAGAATATAGCGATATACGATGTGAACAGATTTTCTTTCTGCCTTTTGGTGACGTTTATCTTGTTATATTTTGAAGAATGAAGTGGGCTTTAAATGGATAAAGGGCAGACGCATAGTTGTTTAAATTTTCTCTTTGTCCTTGGTTTCATTTTTTTAGATAAATGTTTGTATAACAAGATAACGCACTTCGTTCACCTCCTGATAAATGGTCCTCAGCAAGATCTCAGTTCATCCGTCAAACCCTGACCTGTCTCTGTGCAAGTACCCCCCGTCGTGAGGTGTGTGTGTGTGTGTGTGTGTGTGTGTGTGTGTGTGGCACAACCAATGAACATCTACAACTTGAGAGAAGGTTAAGATGACCGCTGAATGTTATGAAGAAATAAACTAAAGAGAAAGTGGTTGAATAACAATTCTGGGGCAAAATGGATGAACAAGGCTTTCGGGGTTATAAACCATCCAGAGCGTGGTTTTATTCACACACAAGTGCTACATCACACAATGATGCACCGCTTTTGTATTCCTTGCGTCTTGTTTGATATCCCTCTCCTTCCCTTCCCCCCTCCTTCTCTTATGTTGACTCCCTCACTGAGAAGCAAGAAATAGATACATGAAACAAATAAATAAACAAGTAAATGTATACAACTTCGTTCCACCTGATCTGGAGCGAAACGATGGAAACGCGATGGATATGTGAGAACAGAGAGACGCCTCGGGTGAAACATGATGGGCAAAACGTGACTAGACAGAACGTGACTGGACCTAGCGTAGTTGAACAGAACGTGAGTGGAAAATAAACGTGATTAGAAAGAGCGTGATCGGACCGAACGTGGTAGGATCAAACAGTGCAACTCAAAGTCAATAAGCGTGTGCCTTTGCCTACCATGGTCATTACCCCTTGTCCGTGAAACCATCATCCTACACGATGGAGAGAATGGAGTGAGGGTTACATAGACGAAACTGTTAATTTTGCTAAAAAAAAAAAAAAGTTTTTTTTTTTTTACAGTTGTCAGGCAATAAGCCAACATATTTGTCGGCTGGTCAAATAGAAATTCCTCGCAATCGTCAAAGTGACATAAGCTTGACTGCTAGTCGTGCATTTCACCATGACTCTCTGACGCTAAGCATTCAACGAAGGAGTGATAAGGAGTGATATTCTGTCTAAGATACAGCAAATGTCAAGTAAGTAAATCAGCACACACATTTGACGGGCAGGAACCTCTCCAGACTGAACAAAACTCAGTGAGCTGGCCTCTTAGTCATGTATCTATCCTGCTATACATCCTTGCCGGCATGACAGAGGGGCTAGGTTACCAGAGGAAAGGGTCGCAGTGCACTTTCCTGTTTCAGAACTATGTAGTATTTTCCTGTTACCACATGCCTCATCCCCTTTGTGACAGTTCTTTAAGTCATTCACGTTTTTTTTTTTTGTATCCCCAGCAATCTTCAAGGAAGTATACTTGCTGACAAAAAGGTGGGAAACCTCTCACAAGGCGGTAATCAGACCGATATGTATACGCTTATCTCCTGGTCATGTATCTCACAATGGGGTCTCTGACTGTAAGACCCATCCCACGGAGCGACGGAAGGGGGTGATGTAATGGCAGTTCCACTCATGGCGTTCGATGAAACAGTCTTTATTCTTGGCTAGAAAACTGGAAAGAGGGAGTAGGAACAGGGTTACATGGAAGAAACCTGACGTTCCACACACCAAGCAGTATCGAACACAAACACACCGGCAGCAGGCCAGATCAATCATCTCGCAGTTATCCAACAGCGTAAGATTGGTAGGCGCGGGCAATCATCTCGTCATGACTCCGGGTCGATCAGACCCCACCCTGCCACAAAGTACAGTGGAAAAGGGTGGAGGACGTCTGTGACACACGTCAAAGACGACCTGGATGGGCTACGTTAGCCACAGGACTGGTTACACCACCTGTATACCGTTGCGCAAGACCCAGGTCAGGAAACCGTGCAGGTACCTTACCGGCCACTTGTCCATCACGGCTTCCCTGATGGCTGTATCAAGGGGAAGTAAAGCACGTCATACTATCCAGAGCACATGACGATCTGAAGCGGTGGAGGCATAGGGGGGAAGAAGGGGGGGCGGTAGAGGGGCGTGGGAGATGGGAGGAAAGAGGGAGGGGGATCACTGGGTAAAGTCTGTGCCTCGCTAGCGAGTGTTAATTATGTGGAGGTTTGACGTCCATATCCATCAATGGCGGTATGTATGACAGAGATAACTACCTTAAGAAAAAAAAAGGATGGTGTGTGTGTGTGTGTGTGTGTGTGTGTGTGTGTGTGTGTGTGTGTGTGTGTGTGTGTGTGTGTGTGAATAAACTAAAATTCAGAACCCAGTGTATAGAAATAGTACACACTTTCAAATATTTAGGTATAATCTTGAGCAGAACAGGAAATTTTTATAAATGTAAGAAGTCTTTGTATGACTAAGCGCAATGTGCAATGTTTTCTTTATTAAAGATGGCAAGATTTCAAGATTTGCCTATAAACATTGTACTGGACTTATACCAGTCAATGGTTCTGCCTGTACTTTATATGGCTGTGAAATTTGGGGATATAGTGATTTAAAGCTAATGGAAAGTTTTCAACTTAAATTCTTTTAGCATTTTTTTCGTTTAAATCGTTCGTCTACAAAAAAGAATTAGTATATGGAGAACTAGGAATGTATCCTGTTTCAGTTCAAGTACATGCACGAATCATAAAATTCTGGTCATCCTTACTTTCTCCACAAACAAACAAATATTCATCTAGAATGTATCAGGTATTATATGGTTTATACAGAAATCAGGGTTTTACATCTAGGTGGTTGATGTGTATACGGGATGTCCTAATAGAAACAGGATTGGACTGTGTGTGGGAGACACAAAAGTTTTCGTCTGTTCACAGTCTCTGTAGAAATGTTCGTAATTCATTAGAAGACATTTACAAACATGCTTGGAATGATGCTTTAGAATCTAGTAATGAGTGTTTATTTTACAGGAATTTTAAAACAGAGTTTCGCCGTGAAAAATATATTAAAATGTTACCTGATGTTTATATATACCCACTGATTCGGTTTCGCTCTGGCAATCATAAATTCATGATAGAAATTGGCAGACGATTTGGAATACCTCACGATGAACGATTCTGTTGGGACTGTGACCAGAATGACCTAGGTGATGAATATCATTTTGTAATGAAATGTAACAAATATAACGACATTAGAAATCAGTTTACACCTAGAAAATTTACATATACAAAGTCCGTATTTAACTATTGTCGTTTGCTTTGTGGTAGTTAGAAAGTGTTGCTAAACTTAGCGAAGTTTTTGAAACTTAGTAAAGTTGTGTAACATTACATTCAGTATGTTCATTATAGGGGAAATTTTGATGTTTAATTTGTTTCATTTCTATTTGGTTGATTTGTTTTCAAGTCCTCCATGCCCCAAAAGGGGTCACAGGATTAAAATCTTTGAAATCTTTGTGTGTATATGTGTGTATGTGGTGCGTGTGTATGTGTGTGTGTGTGTGTGTGTGTGTGTGTGTGTGTGTGTGTGTGTGTGTGTGCGCGCATGCGCGCGTTTGTATGCGTGTGCATGCGCGCATGAGCGCGTGTGTGTAGGGAGTGAGGGGTGCTATCGTCCACTGCTTTCATACACTAAAACAATGGAACTTCCCTTTTATTTTAGTGTGTGTGTGTGTGTGTGTGTGTGTGTGTGTGTGTTGTGTGTGTGTGTGTGTGTGTGTGCGCGCGTATTTTTCTGTGACTTTTCATTTGTGAGTTTGACAAATCTGGAAAGGTTCTGTTTGGTTGTCTTTGCTATAATGATTAAAACTTTTGATGTTTTACTCGAAGATTTAGACATGAAAAGCCTGATTACAGACTCACTGCTCTAACACTAAGCTAATCAGGCACCTGGTGACATGCACTTGAGGCGCGTGTGGGCTTTCACCAAGTGGACTTACGGCAATTGGGATAGTTCTGGGCATGGCAGAAAATACAGTTCTCATGAACGCTCACTCGCTTTCTCTCTTTCTCTGTCTCTCTCTCTCTCTCTCTGTCTGTCTGTCTCTGTATCTCTGCCTGTCTCTCTCTCTGTATCTCTGTCTGTCTCTCTCTCTCTCTCTCACACACACACACACACACACACACACACACACACACACACACACACACACACACACACACACAGTGCAACATACTGGGAACATTATAACGTTTCAAGTGTTTCGTGAAATACTCTCATAAGAGCGCGATAATGATCAGCGGTTGGAATGGGGGGGAAAAGCTCCACTAGGAACATTTAGATATTATACTCCTCAGCGACAGTACAGTACTCAGTCGGCAGACGTCCAGTCTACTCGGCGAAAGTGCACGCCTCTGGGAATCCAGTCGAACTGTCAGCGAAAGTGTTTTGAGGTGGAAATGAAAGGTATTGATTTTTTGTGATGAGTCCTGTTCTCTCTCTCTCTCTCTCTCTCTCTCTCTCTCTCTCTCTCTCTCTCTCTCTCTCTCTCTCTCTCTCTCTCTCTCTCTCTCTCTCTCTCTCTCTCTCTCTCTCTCTCTCTCTCTCTCTCTCTCTCTCTCTCTCTCTCTCTCTCTCTCTCTCTCTCTCTCTCTCTCTCTCTCTCTCTCTCCTCCTCTCTCTCTCTCTCTCTCTCTCTCTCTCTCTCTCTCTCTCTCTCTCTCTCTCTCTCTCTCTCTGCCCGTTGCCTCGAAAAGGGTCGCGCACGATACGCACCGCTGCGTCCTTGATTGGTACGCTAATAGCAGGCGGTTCCAAACACAGCGATAGGGACAGTTTTTATTTCCATGGACAATGGATTCTCAAGGAGCTAGTCACGAAAAACGAAGATGTCACAGCTGAGGGCAAGAAGGAAAGGGGGAGGGAGAGAGAGAGAGAGAGAGAGAGAGAGAGAGAGAGGGAGGGAGAGAGAGAGAGACAGACAG
>JADBJO010001128.1:167500-172500 GCA_016801955.1 Conus betulinus
TCGCCTAAAGGTGGTCCGTATTTGGATGCAAACTGTGGCTGCTCAGCTGGCAGAGTCTGACTTTGCCTGCCTGAACGAGTGATGAAGGAGGGAAATCAAAGAGAGAGAGAGAGAGAGAGAGAGAGAGAGAGAGAGAGAGAGAGAGACAGACAGACAGACAGACAGACAGAGACAAAGTGAGTCTTTAAAATCTGTATTTCCTGTCTACCTGAAATGTTCCACTATGACAACATTTTTTTGAGTTGAAACTCGTCAAAAGAACAGGAAGCAATTTACACGATGATTTCATTAACCTATTGTCTGTGTAGACCCTCTCCAATCCCCAGACACACCCCTCTCCTTCGCCTTCCTTTCCACTACCTGTGCCCTCGGGTACTTTCCCTGAAAGGCACTCTTCAAAGTCTTGAAAGCATGCCCTTCCTCTACCCTACTCATCCACACTCATGCACAAAAGAGGAGAGAGAGAGAGAGAGAGAGAGAGAGAGAGAGAGAGAGTCCATTTCGCAATATTTGACTTGTCACTGATGTGAATGTACAATCCTCCTTTTACCAGTTCCCTGAACGAGTTGGGCTTTTCATGCTCTCCAGATTGTCAAGAGTTCCGTGGAAGGGAAGGTACTCTAAGAGTAGAGAGAAAATGCAGTGACCACACAAGCATAGATGAAGCGCTCGACGTTTTCGTGTTCACGACAAAGGTTAGAAACGGCTGTGGCTAGGAGATGTCTATGACGTAAGCGAAAAGCCTGTGCTTTCATTTCATGGCTACCTGTAGACTCTTTTGACTTTTGGCAGCTAAAGGTGATGGGACGCACTGTGAGCGTTACACATTTCATGCACATGAAATGGTTGTCTGGCGTAATGGATCGACCGGCGGGAGGCAGGTTTTACGGACAAAGACCAAGGCCACTGACCATGCTGTCTTTTTCATTTGGCTTTTGCTGAATGAAATCATGTTTGGAATGTTTTGTGAGGTGCTGGCGTCATGCTGCATGAGGACATTAGAGCTGAGGAAGAGACACAGAAGGCAGTGGGGGTGGTGAGTAGATTTAGCTGTGCATTCATTAACCACAATATTTATGTCATTTCCTGTCCATGTATTGTTTTAAGTATCCGTTTAAAAAGTCGTCTGATTTTCGGCTTGGAATCTCACAAGTATGAAGCTGTCTTCATTTCAATCCCCGTCCCTTCCGAAGGACAGACAACTTCTGGCGCTGTGTGATCTTATTTTCACATCATGCTCCGTGCAGTTGGTTTGGTTTTCCCTGAAACAAAAGACAAAAATCCGTTCCCAGCGTTTGAGGTTGTCAGTCGTTTATTTTATTGATCATGCCCTGTCCCTTTGCTTGCTCTCTCTCTCTCTCTCTCTCTCTCTCTCTCTCTCTCTCTCTCTCTCTCTCTCTCTCTCTCTCTAGAGCATGCCTCGATCTGTGAAGAACTGTTTCTGTTGTTGTTTTTTTCCAGAGAGCGTACGCCAGAGCACAGACATGAATATGATGATGATGGAAAACTGTTAAATGAGTTGTTTTTAGTTTCATTTTTTTCCTGACTTCATGCACGCTTGGGAGAGGAGAGCCGACTGAAAAGGAACTGGGCATTGTACTTGTCAGGACTGAAACCTAGTTAAATGATTCAACATTTTTAGTTTTCATTTTTTGAACCTGACTTCATGCACGCTTGGGAGAGCCGACTGAAAAGGAACTGGGCATTGTACTTGTCATTCATGGGCTAAATATCTTATGAAATGTAGGTCAGTGACTGAGTGTTTGACTATGTTGGAGTTGGTGTTCGTTTCTTATCAAAACTGTGACTTCTGCCACTGTAGCTTTCTGCATAGTAAGTCAATGCCCTTTGGAGTGGTTTAAAGTCAATTAGGTGTGCGCCCTCATCATGCTTGATTCTTTTTCAGCGCCTTCGTTTCTTTACTCCTGACATTTTTTGTTACTATGGTGTTTGCACCGTTAACTAAATCATAGCTTTTCACTTTCTTCATCTCTGCTTCTCAACAGTTCTCACCATTTTACCCAGTTTCTTCTCTTTTTTTTGAGGATGAGAAAAATGCGCTTAGATGTATGTTGAGAGTGTACTAGTTTACTTGTAAAGTTTAGATCATACTATGCAGGACAAAATATCATTGCGCATGTCTGTAGCCACATGAACCGGGAAACACTGATAAGTGCTGACCATCTCATTTTGAATTTCTGTTCAAGGTTACACATCTGTCTTCGTCCTTTTTCTGCGCTGAATGTTGCCTCGTGCATAATCGGGGAAACATGGAAAATAGAGATGAATCTGAGTAAAAACAAACACAATTGCAAAACAAAACAACAGCAATAAAGAATGATTTAAAAAGATACCACAAACACTTCACAGGCTGTATATATAGTATAATCACGTGGATTAAAAAAAAAAAAAATTGGCGTGATTTTTCCACCTCCTTTTGAATTTCCATCTTAAAAGCCTGTCGTTACACTTCTTCGTGAAAGAAATGCCATTCGTGACATGCAGAATCTGAGAAAGATGAACTGACAGAGAAGAAAAATACACACCAAAAGATCCTCCTTGGATAGCGAGCATAAAGGTTAAGAATCTTTCACTGTTTCACTGAATACCACGGAGAACATTTTCTTTACTACTGTGGGTTTCTTCTGGCCTCCAGACCCAGCTGTTGAACACTGCAATGGCTGATCAGTGCTTAGCGTATTAAGCGGGAGTGGAAGAAGTAATGACCAAGGTAGTGTGCTGACCTGATGTCAGGATGAACTGACCTTTGATCAGCCCTGTGTCCTGTGCTGCTAATGAACAGAGAATGGGGGGTGCCTGTAGATTTCGTTTCTACGTATCCTCGTTGATACTTCCCTTGACCCGTTCTCTCGATTTCAGTTCATATCCATTCAGTGACACCCAGTAAAGCGTCATCCATTTCAGCCAGTCCAGTAAAGTGAAAAAGTATTTCAGCAACGTCTCACGAAAGCATGGTATCGAGTCACAGCGACAATCTAGTATCACTTTACTACATTTCCCTGAAGTGCTTGATAATTTGCTCCCCTCTCTCTCTCTCTCTCTCTCTCTCTCTCTCTTCTCTCTCTCTCTCTCTCTCTCTCTCTCTCTCTCTGTGTTTCTGTCCATATCTCTCTCCTCACCCCCTCTCTCTCTCTCTCTCTTCTCTCTCTCTCTCTCTCTCTCTCTCTTTCTCTCTTTCTCTCTCTGTTTCTCTGTGCGTCCTTATGTCAATCTCTCTCTCTCTTTTTCTCCCACTCTCTTTCTCATACATGCACACACACACACACACACACACACACACACACACACACACACACACACAATGCACATACGCATGCACGCGCACAGATGCTTGTGCACACACACACACACACACACACACACACACACACACACACACACACACACACACACACACACACCATACTCTGTACATAATTAGATTTCAAGTGTTCATGAAATACTTTCTCAAGTTCACGATAATGATCAGCGGTTGGGTTGGACAAGAAGTTCCACCTTGTGCGTCTAGATATCGTACAATACTCATTCGGCGAAAATCCACTCGGCGAAATATCACGCCCCTGGGCACCCAGTCGAACTGTCAGCGATAGTGGTGGAGGTGGAAATGAAAGGTATTGATTTTGTGTGGTGAGTCCTGTTCTCACTCTCACTCTCTGTCTGCCCGTTGCCTTGCAAAGGGTCGCGCACGATACGCACCGCTGCGGCCTTGATTGGTACGCTAATAGCAGTTCCGAACGCACTCGGTGATAGGGTCAGCTGTCAGTCGTCTGGAGGGTGGAGCGTTTAGGGAACTGGTGGGGCGTTAGATCAATAAAATGTGTTATTTCTTTAACATAAACAAATCAACGTGCCAAAAAGTGCACGTCCACACCTGCACCGTAAAAAAGCCTTGAGCCAGAACATACTGCTTACAGACACCGAACACTGTTGTAATCATGATGAGAATGATGATTATAGCAATAAAATGGTAATCATATTATCAGCAACCGCAGTTGCAGTAATAGTAGCAGCAGCAGTAGGAGTAGTGGTACTGAAATGATGATGATGATGATGATAAATCATGATGATGATAAGGAAAGTAAAGATGTGTACTTTCAGAGAGCAGATTGTCTGGTAGTTGATGAAACTCGTTTTGCTTTACATGAAGTATTACAGAAGAAAACAAGAAAATCCAATGTAAATGAAAAGGAGAAATAAGATAACATGATCTCGTTGAACTCAATTTTTTGCAAACTCAATTTTTTGTCTACACACACAAAAATGAAAACAAAGGAAAAAACGTTAATGTAACTCTCACGATACATTAGCATCACATGTTCCATCACTAGGTGCTCTCGCCAGTGCTCTGTGTTAACTGTTCTATATCATCCATTCGCTACACATTCACACACTGGTGTGTGTGTGAGAGTGTGTGTGTGTGTGTGTGTGTGTGTGTGTGCGTGCGTGCGTGCGTGCGTGCGTGCGTGTGTGCGTGTGTGTGTGTGTGTGTGTGTGTACACGAGTACACACGAACGCACACGCGCGTGCGCACACACACAAACTTACACACACACACACACACACACACACACACACACACACACACACACACACACACACACACACACTCGCACACTCGCACACATACACAGAGCAAGAGTCTAGGGCAGACAAAGACCTAGCCACTGTAATCTGTTTGAAAGCTCCGTTTGCGATGCTTTCTGTAAACTATCGAGCGAAGGGGCACGACGAACTTGATGAAAAAGAGAATTCCAAATCTTTGACATGCAGAACGAAAAAGACTGACCGAAAGTCGTTCACCTTACTTGACGTGCGTGTGGATTTCTTATTCTAAGACCTGAGATTTCGAGAGTGGACTTAGTAGGATAAGAGATAAGCTAAGTAAGGGGAAGAAGAGCCAAAAAAGTTAACCCTTAGTAATGACAATCTGCAATGTATATTAGTTTGCACAGGGAGCCAGTGGAGATTTTGAAAAAAAA
>JADBJO010001128.1:177500-187500 GCA_016801955.1 Conus betulinus
TGCATATGCTGTTTGACAGCACAGTATTTCTCAGTTCATTTTCGATCGTCCTGCGAATATACAGTAGCGTTTAGAATACCTCAGTACTGGACCTTCGTGAGTAGTTATCTGAATGTTTAGCCTGTATGTCCCAGAAGGTATGAGATTCGCAACACACACACACACACACACACACACACACACACACACACACACACACACACACACACACACACACACACACACACACACGCTCGCGCGCGCGCGCGCGCGGCGCACAAAGGTTTGTTCTTTACATATATGAGCGAAATACTGAGAAATAGCCATTTCAGAAGAATCTTGATATGTTGACAATGATCTCCACTGAGATCTGTACCATAATATATACATACTTCTGTTGGATGATGTGAACGATGCCCTGGTAAGGAGCCCATGAAAAGAAAGCTACCCAAGCGCTCTCTTCATCAAGATCTTGACCTCTGACCCTTTGGTGAATGGCTGGCTGAACTGGTGCGACAGACCAGGTGCGTTTTCATAGATCATAAGGGTAAATGAGTACATGACCTGTCTACAGGTACTTTGTGTCCGGAATGGATGTTGAGGCTGCTCAGCTTGCAGAGTTTGATTTTGCTTGAACAAATGATGAAAACACACACACACACACACACACACACACACACACACACACACACACACACACACACACACACACACACAAACACACACACACACACACACACACACACACACACACACACACACACACACACACACACACACAGAGGCAGACAGATACACAGAAATTATATTTATTGACCAGTATCTCTGCCCCTTTCCTCGTCTTTGTTTATGTCATAATACCTCACTTGAAATCTCCATTGCATACCTACCTGAAATTTTCTCACAATGAAAACATACTTTCACGTCCCTTAATTCCCTTGCATGGACAGAAACCACTTGATACGATGATTTTTAATTATCATATGGAACATGTAGAACTGATTAATCCTCTCCGCCCTCCAACTACTCCTCCCCCTCCTCACCCCTTTCTCTCCATCTCTGCCCACGAGTATTCTCCCCTGAATGGAACTTCTCTGTCTTGAAAGTGCCCCCCGCCCCCTCTGCCCCCATCTCCTCCACATACATAGACACAGAGAGAGAGAGAGAGAGAGAGAGAGAGAGAGAGAGAGAGAGAGAGAGAGAGAGAGAGAGTGTGTTTCACAATATTTGACTTGTCACCAGCATGAATGTTCATTCCTTTCGACAGGCCTCTGAGCGAGGTGGGCTTTTCTTGCATTCCAGATTGTGACGAGTTCCGTTGAAGGGAAGGTACTCCAGGGTAGGGACAAAATGCAGTGACCACATCAAACATAAATGAAGCGCTCCACTTTCTCGTGTCTGTGGCAAAGGTGAAAGACAGCGGTAGCTGGGAAATGTCTAGGACATAAGCGAAAAAGCCTCTGCTTTCATCTCAGGGCGATCTGAGACTTTTTTTTTTACTCTTGGCAGCGAAAGGTACAGTGGGTACTACACACTGCACGAACTTGAATAAATGTCTGCTTTGGATAAAAGTCGAGGACCAGTAAGCACGCAGTATTGTTGTTTTTCTTTTGAATAAAGCGTATTCAGAATAAGTTTTCGGAGGTGATGGTCGTATATGAACAAGGACATGAAGGCAGGGGAAAAAAACAGAGAGAGAGAGTGAGAGTGAGAGTAACCAAATTGATTAGTATATCCACCTCTTTCTCCGTCTTAATTTTCGTCATCATACCCGATTTGAATTCTTCATCCCTTGTCTACCTGAAATCCCCCCCCCCCCCCCCCCTTTAAAACATCTTTTACCTCCATTAATACCCGTTTGAAGGACAGGAAGCATTTGACACGATGATTTCACTGTCATATGGAGCTTGTGTGTATCTGTTCAAACCCTTCCTCCCTCTAACTGCTCCCCTCTCCCAACCTGTCTCTGCCCGCCAGTACCTTCCCCTGAAAGGATCTCTACACAGTCGTTAAAAAGCACCCCCTCACACTACCTCCACTAAAACAGAGAGAGAGAGAGAGAGAGAGAGAGAGAGAGAGAGAGAGAGAGAGAGAGAGAGTTTCCAATATTTGACTTGTCACCAACATGAACGTTCCATCTTTTCGACAGTTCACTGAGTGAGGCGGGCTGTTCATGCTCTCCAGATTGTGAAGAGTTCCGTTGAAGGGAAGATACTCCGGGGTAGAGAGAAAATGCGGTGACTACATCAAACATAAATGAAGCGCACCACCTTTTCGTGTTCATGACAAAAGTGAGAGACAGCGGGGGCCGGGAGATGTCTAGGACGTAGCCGAAAAGCCTGTGCTTTTCCTTTCATGCTGACCTCTAGGCTCTTTTGACTCTTGGTAGCTAAAGCTGGTGGGTTGTACCGTGAGCATTTCACATTCCATAAACTTTGATAAATGTCTGGCATGATGGAAGGAGCTCGCTTTTAGTGGATAAAAATCGAGGCCCAATAACTAGATAGTCTTTTGAGTTTTTTTTGTTTGTTTTGTCGTGTGATTTGATTTTTTTTTTCTTTGGCTGGATAAAGGTGTGTTTGGAATGTTTTTGGAGGCGTTGATCTTATGATGGACGAGGGCATAAGGGTAGGAAAAAAGCAAGAGATAGAGAGCAGAAAGACAGACAGACACAGAAACAGAGAGGCGGTGGCGGTGGTGGGTGGGTTTAAGCGTGCATCTATTACCAACAATATCCAATCCATTAGCTGTCCCTATCCTGTTTGAACTATCCGCTTCTAAACTCGTCTGATTTCTGCTAGGAATCAAACCTCCTTCATTTCAGCCTGCGTGCCTTCCAAAGGATAGAAAGCTTTGGGTGCAGTGATTCGATTATCACATCATGCTCCGTGCAGTTGATTTAATTCTCCCCCTGAAACAAAAGACACAAAATCCGTTTACAACGTTTCAAGATGTCAGATTCGTTTATATTATTGATTATGCCTCGTCCTTTTCTTTCTCTCTCTCTCTCTCTCTCTCTCTCTCTCTCCTCTCTCTCTCCTCTCTCTCTCTCTCTCTCTCTCTCTCTCTCTCTCTCTCTCTCTCTCTCTCTCTCTCTCTCTCTCTCTCTCTCTCTGGGGCGTGCTTTGAAGACTTGATATTTTTTTCAGAGGAGGTATATTCCGAAGCAGAGACAAAAATATGATACCCGTCGAAAATCTAATTGAACATGCCTAACGGTGTCGGTTTTAATTTTTTTTTTTTTAGCGTCCTAAGAGCATGCGATATGCAAGTTTGAAAAGCCGATTGCGAACTCTGGGGATTGTGCTTCCCATTATGAGCTAAATGTTTTTATGAAGTGCAGGTCAGTGACCGAGTGTGTGAATATCCTGGCTTGGGTACAAATTTATTACAATTCTGAAGGGGTTAGAAGTCAGTGAGGCGTGTGCCTACAACATGCTTGAATCTTTTTCATGTCCCTTTCGTTCTCTGTTCCTCTCATGTTGGCATATTGTTTTACCTTTAACAACACCATAGCACTCCACTTTCTTAATCTTTGCAACAACTCTCACCATTTAGCCACGCGTTTCTCTGTTGCTTTTTGTGGATGATAACATTAAAAGATATTAGAATGTACATGAGTTTTAATCACACTGTGTAAGAAATTATGTCATTGTGCATGTCTGTAGCCACATGAACTGGGAAACACTCATATGTGTTGACCATCTGATTTTTTACTTCTGTTTGAGGTAGATGCCTTACACACTTGCTTTTATACTTTTTCTTGGTTAAATGTTGTCCCTGGCACGATCGGGAAAAGACGAAAAGAGGACATAGAGTAAAATCAAATCAAAGCGAAACAAAACCCACAAATAACGGTTTTACAAAAACAACACGTTTTGCACTTCTCGCGCTGTATGTATTGTATGATAATGAGGAGTTTACAAAGAAATGTGATGCTTTCGCCCAGTTTTGAATTTCGTACTTAAGAATCGGCAGTTACACTTTTTTTCTGGAAAGAAATACCATTCATAATATCTAAAATCTGAGAAACATAAAAGAGAAGAAAATTACACAAAGAAAAAAAAAATTGCCTGGACATCGAATACGAAAGGTTAAGCCAGAAAGCTTTGTTTGATGCCACTGGGTTTTCTGGCCTCCAGACACCGCTGTTGAACACTAGAATGCTGAGCAAAATTCAAACGGACTGTGTAGGGGAGATAATAACCAGGCCAGTGTGCTGACCTGATAATAAAGCAAACTGGCCTTTGATCAGCGCTTGTCTCGGGTGCTGCTAATGGACGGGCTATGGGAGTGCCTCTAGCGTTCTCTTCTACGTGTCTCTGTTTTTTCGTTGACAGTTCTCTTGGACCATACTCTCTGTTTCAGGCTGTTCCCATTTCAGTGACATGCAGTAGAGTGCCATCCATTTTAACCAGTCCAGTAATGTAAAAAGCATTTCAACATCAGCTCTCGAAAGTGAGATATAGAATCATTGCAACAAACCAGTGTCCGTTCACTGCACTTCTTTGAAGACAAGACCTTTTGATCACTTGCACCCGCATCTCTCTCTCTCTCTCTCTCCTCTCTCTCTCCCTCTCTCTCTCTCTCTCTCTCTCCTCTCTCTCTCTCTCTCTCTCTCTCTCTCTCTCCTCTCTCTCTTCCTCTCTCGCCTCCTCTCTCTCTCCTCTCTCTCTCTCTCTCTCTCTCTCTCCATCTCTCTCTCTCTCTCTCTCTCATTTGGATGGCAAAATCAACCCAATTAACGCCAGGTCTCCAAACAGCCCACCATCTCAGGCGTGTGGCACAGAGATCAAAATAGACGAGGTTATTCCGGCAAATGAACCCTCTGCCCACAAGTTCGAAGGGAAAAAACATCCGGTAAGACAGCGACTGCTTTCAGCTGCCCAAAATACGCAGACAACTAACGTAAAGCTATCAATCGTGGGGTACAACCCTTTTCATCTGGGGAACTTCCTTGTCCACCAGTTAATGATTCTCATTGTTTAGAACACCCCGCGCGATCAGCATGGTCATGGCAGGGCATCAAAACGGGTCACTGTAACGCTACTGCGTAAATCAGAAAATAAAAAATCTTGAGTTTCAAACGGAGTGACTGAGGGCGGAAAATGAAGCGAAATTTATTGTCAGGTTAACTCAAGGTTGTACACACACACACATACATACACACACACACACACACACACACACACACACACACACACACACAACACACACACACAGAGAGAGAGAGAGAGAGAGAGAGAGAGAGAGAGAGAGAGAGAGAGAGAGAGAGAGAGAGAGAGATACCAGACCACTCCCAGCCAATCGCCTAGACGAGGCAATCAGCCTAATTAACACCAGAACTATACATAGCCAACCCGCCTATTCATGGCAGGGACAGCGGAACAAACCGTAATGATTCCAGGCAATGAACTCTCACCCACAACTTCCAGTAAAACACTGGTCAGACAGCGCCTGCTGTCAGTCACCCTATAAATACGCTGATAACTGAACTGAAGCCATCTCGTGTGGGTACATCCCCCTATGTCCATGAGGAGCCCCCCCCCCCCCCCCCCCCCCCCCCCCCCCCCCCCCCCCCCCCCCCCCCCCCCCCCCCCCCCCCCCCCCCCCCCCCCCCTGTCCATCAATCAATACATCTTTATGTTAAGAACACCGCGTGATCGCCATGGCCATAACTGGGTAATGGAACGGGTCACTGACACTAAGCGTGTATCAGCGTAGTGAGGAAAACATTCTGAACAATACTGTAAAGAACTATTCTACTCCAGGGTGTACAGTTCAAGGAGAGCTGCCCTTCAAAGTCAGTCCATGGCTAGGTGTTCCCATCAACCAGTCTGGCCTGTACATAAACTGAAGAGAGTGTCCGCGGTATGTGAGCTATCTGGTTAGTTCTAAATTTGCATTCCGGTGTTGTGAGTCCCAGGTCTGTCGGCGCCTCACAGGAACACTAGTATTTTCACTGAACCTCTGAACGTGTTGTCATTCTGGTGGTATCAGGGTAGTGTTAGATAGACACCCTCCCCCTTACACTCCAGGGAGGGTTATTCTGCTCTGCCTGTCAGCTTTGGTGGATGTGGACCGTAATGTTAGGTGTGTATTTATCAAGTTGATATATGCAGGACAAGAACCAGCTGTAAAATAATTCAACAAAGTATTTGTCATTCACATTCAAAATAATTGTAATGCGCTCGCACAAGCTTGCATACACACACACACGCGCAGAGAGAGAGAGAGACAGGCTGCGCACACTACTTTACAATGGACACAGTAGATTATACATAAAGAAATTTAAAGACACCAGTAACATGGCAAGAATTAATCATTTAACCAGTAACATTACCGGAATTAATCATTTACAATTATTATGGTATATGTCTTGTGTGTGTGTGTGTGTGTGTGTGTGTGTGTGTGTGTGTGTGTGTGTGTGTGTGTCTTACATATATATATATATATATATGTATATATATATATATATATACACTCACATTTTACCAACTTTTTTAACCCCACCTCCACTCAAACTGTTTCAGTCACATACACAAACAGTCCCATCCAATTGTCCTGACCAGGCAATCAGCCACGACATACACTGGGACCATAAAAAGCCCTCCCATCCCATCATAGCACAGACTCTGGAACAAGCCATTATGATTCCAACCCAGGCACCTTCAGCCACAAGTTGAAAGAAAAACTGATCAAACGGCGCCTGCCTTTAGCCACTAAAATCACGCAGACAACGGAAGTGAAGCCACCAGTCGTGTGTTTTGTCAATCGATCAGTATGTCCCCGTTTATACCTCAAATGACTGGCACAGTCATCGTCGGGCATAGTAAGAAGTCCCCCTAACTTCAAACAAAACAGTCATCTCAGGTGGGAAAAAGTGCGCGTATCACATATAAAAAGTGTTCTATACTGAATTCTAAAGTTAGTCTCCAGTGATGTCCTCCCATCAACCAGTCTAGCCTATGTAAACTGGGGAATATTTCTGCCTTAAAGTGTTTGCTCTAGAACGGGTTCATGTTCACCTATACAGATCAATACGGACAGACAGTTAGGAAAAACGATACAAAGCCGGTACCGGCTATGAAATAGTAGTGAAAGTAAGTTCTTCACGGATGCACTCAAAGTATTCTTGGACTCAAAGTCGTTAAACTTTTAAAGCAAAAAGTCTTGCTGCGCTTGAGGTCAGCTGATCTAATGTGGCTGAACTGGAAGATGTCTTGGCCACACCGACTGATTTCATGAACAGGTCGTCGACTCGCCTTCAGTCACTCTTGCAGTAGGCAAAAAACAAATGGTTGAGATTAAAAGTCAAAACCAGCATCAGGAATTGCAGGATGAAGGTTCGAACATGTCCTTTTTGTTTCTTTGTTTCTTTCTTGGTAGTTTAGGGTTCCATGCCAGCCGTTCCAGACCCCAGCTACTTTCCAGTCAATTTAATGTTACTGTCACTCTCTTCAGGTTGTTGTAAAGTCATCATGCCTAAAAAACAGTTCTCTCTCTCTCTCTCTCTCTCTCTCTCTCTCTCTCTCTCTCTCTCTCACACACACACACACACACACACACACACACGCACACACACGCACACACATTTACTGAGAGAGAGACAGAGAGGGAGTGAGAGAGAGACGGAGAGGGAGGGAGAGAGAGAGTTGTATCACTCTAGTGGCTGTAGCTGAAGTGTGTTTTTGTACGGTGTTCGCTGAACTGTAAGTTGTGTTAGAGGGATGTCATTCCCTATTGTTTTCTTGCTCCCCTCGCGATGGGGTGCGGGAAAGAACGGCCAGTCATATGCTGCACTGAAATGGGAAGGTCAGGTATAAGATCAGGAAAGGAGGAGGGCCCATCACATTAGTGATCTAATTCAGAGGCGTTTGATGCAATGTACTTGAAATAGCAACTGTCGAGGTATAGTCTTTCGTTTTTATCAAAAAAGGGTGAAACGATTGTGAAAAAAATGAGCATGGATTGCAAAAGGAAAGGAACAATACAATAGAATTATGATTCCCTATTGACTGCTCACAAAATCGTCAGATAGTCCAGAATAGAGGTGGCCAAACTAATATGACAATGTTGAAGAAACAAGGGTTATTTGTGCTTGAGTATTTAAACAAAGCATGTGACTTTTCCTCTTTATTTCGAATTTCCAGCCAAAGTAAACCGTACAATAAACCTGCAGTTACACTTTTTTCATAATGCTCTTTATTTATTTATTTATTTATTTATTTATTTCTCTCTTTCATTATTTATTCCTTTGTTCCTCTGCAAGAGCTCTGAGATTTACAATTGGTGTGCGTTTTGCATGTGCAACCGTCTTGCTTGCACATGTAACCGTCTTGCATCCCATCATTAAGATAGCCACATAATGACGTTCAGGGATGACGTCTAAACATGACGCAGTGTACATGTATTTCATTTTCGTGTGATCCGTCCCACCACTACACAATGACATACTCTTCTTCAAAGGTGACACGGAATTCAACGTGCGTGCAAGATGTTTGCAAGCAAGCGTTCACTCATCAGACCACAGTCTAAATCCTCATCAAAAAGACTAGATGGGGGCTGGATTCTTCACAGATATGAACTCTGAAGAGAAATCCTTTTCCAACCCAGCTGTCTCCACTGGGAATCAAACACCAGACCTTGGAGGAGCATTCTGACACCTTACCCACTGGGCCAGCCCAAAGCTGTTGCAACATGAATGAAAAAGTACACACAATGAAATGTTTCTTGACACACATATGGTTAAAAAAAATATAAAATTCCTCTGCTTCCTGAAACACAACGGAGAGTTCTGGTTTGATGTGAATGGTTGTTCTGGTCTCCAGACCTAGCTGTGTAATTCTGTACTGACTGATGAGGGCTTAGTGGATTAAGTGTGGCTGAAATAATGACCAGGCCGGTGTGCTGATAGTGAGCTGGCCTTTGATCAGCCGCTCTCATAGTTGCTGGGAGTGCCCACAGTACTTGTTTTTGTAGTATCTCTCTCTCTCTCTCTCTCTCTCTCTCTCTCTCTCCTCTCTCTCTCTCTCCTGTATTTGTGTGTGTTTGTGTATGTGTGTGTGTGTGTGTGTGTTTCTGTCTGTTTGTGACTTCAGTCAATTTATGTTCCCAACAATGCATATATTTTTACACGACAATTCAATGATAATAGATTGATAACATACCTGTTTGAAATGTAAGATATTGAAACATTTACATAAGAACCAAATGACTTAAAGTGACTTGTTGTTGCAATCACATGACTAAGTAAGATTTCTTTAGACTCTGACTGAATGAAATTTGCAGCAGTTTGCCTTGTGTAGTGTGCATCCCTCTTGCCTCCTCCTCTGTTTTACCATTATGTTACATACATATTTTGCACTGTCCCCTTGACTGGTTCCTTCAGCCAAGACATCTTCCAGCTCAGCAAAGTTAGATCAGTTGATCTCAAGTCTTGTGTTAGACGCAGCAAGACATCTTCCTTTGAAAGTTTAACGACTTTCAGTCCAAAAATAGTTTGAGTGCACCCACGAAGAACTGACTTTCACTACCGTTTTATGGCTGTGCTGGTGCTGGCTTCGTATCTTTCTTCCTAATTGTCTGTCAGTATTGATCTGCATAGCTTAACATGAACCTGTTTAAAAAACGCCCTCCTAGGCAAAACACGTTATGGCAGAAATATCCTCCATTTCATATGGGCTAGACTGGTTTATGGGAGCACTTTACAGGAGACCAACTTTAGAATCCGGCGTGGAACACTTTTTACATGTGATGCACACACATTTCCCTCACGAGATTGCTGACTTGTTTGAAGTTACGATGACATTTCAGTGGCCAGGGATGACCATGCTTTGATCGTTTGAGTTTATAAGCGTGGAGAGATTGATCAACTGACGAGGCACACGATGGTAGTTTCACTTTTCGTTGCCTGTGTATCTTCAGTGGCTAAAAGCGGCCCAGTTTGATCAGTTGTTCTCTGAACATGTGGACTGAAGGTTCACGGGCTGGAATCATAATAGCCTGTTGCAGAGTCTGT
>JADBJO010001128.1:190000-225000 GCA_016801955.1 Conus betulinus
GCAAAGTGTAAGAGAGTCACCCAAGTATCAGTCACCTCACTCCTCCTGTTGCCCCTACGACAACGAAAGAATCCAAATGATTCCAAGAGAATGATAGAAGAAGAGCCTTAAAGAAAACGAACATTGAGAACACACACAGCGCAAATTTACGAAGGGATATCAGAACGTATTGCCTAGATTCTGCCGATGCCAAAGAAAGTTTATAAAAAAAAAAAGGGGGGGGGGGGGGAGGGGGGCAACCTGCGGAGCTCTTTCCTCCTCCGACCCATTCCACACCTGTACCTCACACACACTCATACACACACGAACACACATGCAGGCACGCACGCTAACACACACACACACACACACACACACACACATACACACACACACACACCACACACACACACACACACACACACACACACACACACACACACACCACACACACACCACACGCACGCACGCACGCACTCGCGCGCGATCACACACATAGACTCACACGGAAACACGCACACGCACGCACGTTTCGCAAGCACGCATGCACGTTTCTCTCTCTCTCTCCTCTCTCTCTCTCTCTCTCTCTCTCTCTCTCTTCTCTCTCTCACTCTCACACACACACACACACACACACACAGACGCACGCACGCATTCGCGCGCGAGCGCGCGCGCGCGCTCGCGCACAACACACACCACACACACACACACACACACACACAAACACACACACACACACTGCGTATTTTGTGGAGAAGGAAGAATAACCAGCAAGCATCTGCTGTTTGACTGTTTACGTCTTCAAGCTCTTTTACCTCCATTATCAGGTATGTCTTTGTGTGATCTCTTTTCAGATTTAAAGTTTGCCTTCAATGTTTTTTTTTTCTTTAATTTGTAGTCCAGTTAGCATTTACTTTGAGAATATTGCAAGTATGTTGTTGGGATGCTTAGAGGGACATTTATATGCCCTTACATAACCATATCATGCATACACTTATAAGTCACACAGACATTTATGCATCCTTGTCTCTCTCTCTCTCTCTCCTCTCTCTCTCTCACTCTCTCCTCTCTCTCTCTCCTCTCTCTCTCTCTCTCTCTGTCTGTCTGTCTGTCTCTCTCTCTCTCTCTCTCTCTCTCTCTCTCTCTCTTCGTCTGATATCACATATGGTAACGACATAAACTGAAGTACTACTACTACACACTCTCTCTCTGTCTCTCCCCCCCCCCCCCCCCCCCCCCCCCCCCCCCCCCCCCAGTGTAGTTCAAGAACTCAAGTTTGGATTTGGCTCCTTCCCGTTTTTGTAATCCACATCGATGCAAAGAAGATAAATGTTGCTCTGGCGACAGGTCAGGACTGAAATCTTTTTTCAATAATGCGCCCGCCCCCCCCCCCCCCCCCGCCCCCCTTCCAACATCCTTTCCATGCTGTCTCCAACACCCTCCTCCCCTTCCTTCTCCCGCACACACTATAAATAGAGACGGTCTCTCTGGCACGACTTCTCTCGGAATGTTTAACACTCATGAATAAATCGAAATAGATGAAATGGGCATGAGTGATACAGTACATTGCTCTTAACTCTCGTTTCTGTCCGCCCACGTGTTACCTCCTGCTAGTCGATGGATCCGACTGTATGGGAGTCTACTGGTGTCAGAAGCCCGTTACAGCTTCTTCTTCTATTTTCTCCGAGGAACGCTGTTGATATTTTGCAAGAAAACGTTAGAAATAATTGTTTTCGTAGGAATTAATTTGGTCTTAATGTTTCCTTGAAGGACAAGCACCGTTTCTTCCCCCGAGAGAACAGGGTGAATGGTTTATTTGGGGCAGCGGGAGTGCAAAACACTTCCGAAGTTAAAAAGAAAGATGATGCCTTCTTTATTAACAAATCGCTCGATATTACTGTTATCACAAAGTAGAATAACTGTTTTTTCTTGGGAAAGCAGGAGAAAAGACTGATATCCCCATTCTTACAGTTTTCGTCAAGAATGATACTGGTTTTCTCCTGGAAACTACAAGACATGATTTTCTTAATATCACGGTTTTCTAGAAGGATGATGGCTCTTTTCCTGGAGATAAAAGAGAAAACAGTTACTATGGACCACGGAAGCCTAGTGTTTTCACAGACGCATAACTACTGCTTTTTTTTCCGAGGAAACCAGTTTTAAAAACTGTTCAGAAAAACAGTGGTGATACCTGTTTTCCGGAGACATCATTTTTTCCTGTGTTTCTTTGACTGATGAGTTCTTTTTCCTCACGAAAATTGTGATAATTCGTTTTCATCTCATCAACATATTTTGATGGGACACATAACTGTTTTCCTCACTAAAAAAAAAATGATTATACCTAATTTCCCTGAAAATTTTCTTTATTTTCTCAACAGATAATGACCGTTTCTCTGTCGGAGATAGGGGAAATGGTTAATATTGGCTTCAGCGACTAGTGTGCTTCGATACAGCCGTCTGACTGATTCCATGAACAGGTCGACTCGCCTTCAGTCACTCTTGCAGTGGGCAAGAAAAAAGAGAAAAATGGTTGAAAGGAGGGTCAAAGCCAGCGTCACGAGGTTAAGGTTCAAGGTTCGACCATTCAGTTTTTTCAGCCCTGGTGCCCAGCTGTTCTAAGAGCGCAAGCATTTTCCAGCTCAAATTAATTTTACAGTCATTCTCTTCAACTGATCATAACGTCATCATACTTGAAGCAGTTGTCTTCTTTCGTGTCACCTAAAGCAAAATTATAGTAGTTTGAAAGTTGGGGATACAAATCAAGACGTAAAGCAAGTACTAAATAGACAAGTGAATTTTCGACAGATATGCCTTCTTTAGAACAGAAACCAGACCAACAGGCAGAAAAATGCAGAGTGCAATCTCCTCTCCAAATAACAATGGGCTGAGCGCTTGACGGCTCAAGCACAACACTGCTTGTTTATTACATACCTTATTTACGTCGACTTTTCGATACACTATTCAGTACTGCTCTTCCTCTTTCCCCCTCTGCCCCTCCCCTTCTCCCTTTCCCCTTAAACGCACACACAGACACAGACAGACAGACAGACAGACTGACACACATGCACAGACACACACACAGACACACACAAACAAACCCACGCACGCACGCACGGATGCATGAACGCGCGCGCGCGCACGCACGCACACACACACACACACATACCAGCACCACCACTACAGCAGCGACGTTAGTTGTGATGAAAATGGTAATAATGATGACAACAATGATGATGAGAACAACAACGCCAGCAGCATTAGCAGGAGCAGCAAGAACAACATCAATGATAACAACAACAACAACAACAACAAAAAGAACAACAACAACACTAATGGTGATGACGATCGTATCAATGATGATGATGATGATGATAGCGAAGACAAAAATGACAATTATAACAACAATAATAATAGTGATGATAAAAAATAACAATGATAATAATAATATTAATGATGATTATAATGATGATGATAATATAATGATAATAGAATGATGATGACAGTGACGACGATGACGATAGCATGGGCTCTAGGGGGAACGCAGACCTCAGTCACGAACCGGCAGACCCCAGATCTGCCCTTTCAGCCGAATACGCTCCATGGATACTCGCCAAAATTCAAACTGGCCCGATCTTTCTCTTTCCACCAAGGTTCCCCAATAGCGCTTCAGCAGTTTCAGCGTAACGTAGCTGAAGGAATCTTCAAACCATCTCTCCTTCCGGAATGGCGCCACGGATCCGTACCAAACTTTAATGGGCGCGCCCTTGAGCCCCATTCCATCTTTCCATCACGTTCCATCAGGATCTGCTGGGTATTGTTGTTGTTTGTTCCTTTGTTTCAGTTATGCCAACAGGCCGACAAATCGACTGACGCGGGTCAATGCAGAAGCTCCAAGGAGAAGGTACGGATAATAGCTGTGAGCAGAAAAATGGCCTGCTGCGTTTACATGTTGCTTTTCCTTTCTCCCACCTCGGCCGAGATTTGTTTTCTAGAGATGCTCCAGCCGATAAACGTGATTCGATTTTTGCATTATCCGTGGATCCAGCGATAAAGGAGGCCCACCCGTACACGCAATCATTTTCCTAACCCCCCCCCCCCCCCCCCCCCCCCCCGTTCCCCGCCCGGACGCCCGCGTCCTCTTCCATCTTCTCCCTCCCCCTTCCCCTCTACATTCCCTCATCCCCCCTCCCCCCGCATGTCTCCTCCCCCCACACACACACACACACACACACACACACACACACCCAACCACACCACACCACAAACACACACACACACACACACACACACACACACACACACACACCACACACACACACACACACACACACACACACACACACGCTCCTCTCCGTCCCTTACCAGTTCTCTGCGTCCTTGATTGAATCGAAGTAAAAGGGTTTAGCCGGCTCTCGAGTTTGTCTCTCCATGGGGTTAGGAACCCCGGAATCAATTTTCCTTTTCGACGTCCCTCCCCCCCCCCCCACCCCACCCCATCTCCCACACCCTTACCTCATTCATGCTTCCCTCCCCCTTTCCTGCCCACTCACTCTACTCTCTCCTCTGTCGCTGCGCTTTGTCTCAGTTTTGGGTCTCCGCTTGCCTGCGAATAGGAAGAGTCATGTACCTCTCCTCTTTTCTCTCTCTCTCTCTCTCTCTCTCTCTCTCTCCTCTCTCTCCTCTCTCTCTCTCTCTCTGTCTGCCTGTCTGTCTCTCTCTGTGTCTCTATGTCTCTCCCTCTCTCTCCCTCTCTCTCTTCCTCTCTCTATCCTGGTTGATCCATCCGGTTCTCTCCCCCCCCTCTCCTCTCTCTCTCTCTCCTCTCTCTCTCTCTCTCTCTCTCTCTCTCTCTCTCTCTCTCACTCTGTCTCTCTGTAATGTTGAAAGAACTTAAATTATCCTTACATCTGGCAGGCTTACAAAGCATTACTCAGTGAGAATGCAAAAGTATTTAAATGACGTGACACAGATTAACCAACAGTACTGATTGATACATTTCAATACACGTGATTCTCTTCATCATTTCCCTGTCCACTGTGCGAAGCTCTGTGTGCAAGTCTGCCTAGCTCTCTCTCTCTCTCTCTCTCTGTCTCTCTGTCTCTCTCTCTCTCTCTCTCTCTCTCTCTCTCTCTCTCTCTCTCTCTCTCTCTCTCTTGCTGTACTTCATCATCAGATGATCAAAGTATAGGCGTGCGTTTGAGTGCTTCTGTTTGTATGCAGTTTTTTTGCTCTCTACCTCGCCCCCGGTTCAATTAACGTTGTGTGCTGCGTACTTCACATGTCTCTAGAAACCCGTTCCACACTCTTCAGCATTCCCATCAAAACCCGAGGACTGATTGTGCACGATCAGTGCATTGACCTGGATGAGTGGGCAGGGTTGCTGAAATGAGAACTGTGAACAGAATAAAGTCAGTTTGAAAAAAACCTCTGAGACTGAAGACTTGAGATTTGGGCCTGGCGGACGCTGCCTGTCTGGACATAGGTGGGTTATGTCCACGAGCTCTCGGCTTAGATGATACCTTGGGGAAAACTGCTGGAATAAAAGTGGTTCCTTGAGGGATGAGAAGGGAGTAGAAAGGAAGGGAGAGCAAACGATCAGGAGGAGACAGAGAGAGAGAGAGAGAGAGAGAGAGAGAAGAGAGAGAGGGAGAGAGAGATCTAAACAATGGTTTATTTCGTGTGCATTAAAATCAGCATGGTTCCCCCTCTCCCCTTCCTCTCATCTCTCTCTCTCCCTCTCTCTCTCTCTCTCTCTCTCTCTCTCTCTCTCTCTCTCTCTCTCTCTCTCTGGTCATTTCTTACATTTAGACTCGTGCTAACCACACACACACACACAACACACACACACACACACACACACACACACGCTCACACGTACATACGCATTCACGTGCTGCATACAAACACACACATGCATAAACTCACACACACACATGCGCGCTCTCGCGTGCTGCACAACACACACACACACAACACACACACACACACACACACACCACACACTGCAATACAATACAATGCAATATTTATTCCTCTTGCCCGTTTTGGGGTATGGAGGAAGGGTGCGTTTAAAGCAATAGCAAGAAAAGGAAAAACAAACAAGCAAAAAAAAAACAGAAATTGCTTGTTAATGCTGACATAGACCAACAGTTTACAACACTTGAGTTAATCTAATATTCTTTGACAATAGAAGCATTTGTTTTCGATGAGAAAAAGACATTATTTTAACAAATTATGGACAGATTTTGGGGAGAGAAATCTTTTTGGCAATTACGTGTTGCGCGCAAAGTAACGTACAATGAACATTCTATGATAAAATGAAATTCATCACCTCGTTACAGACATGTCACATTTGTTACATAACCTTTCTTCTTTTTAGAATAGTAAGCCGACGATCTACTTCAATTGCCAATTTATTATTAGAACATCTGAATTTGATAAGAGGGTAAATACAAACATCTAGCAAGCTGTATATATATATATATATATATATATAAAATCAGATTTACACACACACACACACGCGCGCGCACACACACACAACACACACACACACACACACACACACACACACACACACACACACACACACACACACACAGAGGAGAAGAAAGAGAGAGAGAGCAGGCAGACAGACAGACAGACAGACAGAGGGAGCATGCACATTATTTATCGAAAGATGAAGGGAGGAAAAATGATGGAAAGGATTGAAATATGGAAAGGATTGAAAATTCAAATCAAAGTAAAGCACAAACCAAAACTGACACCTCACAACAAAAGTAGCCCAAATAAGCCCAGTTTCCAACCATTTATGGTGGTATACCAAGTGGCCAAAACAAAACCGCTTTTTAGATGTTATGAAAGTAAGTGCTCATAGTGACAATAAACTTCCCCCACTCCTCCCCCAATCCCTAAACCCACCCAAAACCCGTGCCACCTCAGACATCTCTTACTCCCCAGCGCACAAGTTTGCCGAGCTTTTCTTGTCTGCGAAAAAGCACAGGCTGTCACATGCAACCAGACAGACGGATGGTGAGACCAAGTCAAGTGCATGATGGAACCGTCCTCTTCTGTAGGGCCATGCCTGGATTGCTGCCGTCTGTTTCTTCATATTCTCTCTCTCTCTCTCTCTCTCTCTCTCTCTCTCTCTCTCTCTCTCTCTCTCTCTCTCTCTCTCTCTCTCTCTCTCTCTCTCTCTCTCTCTCAAATTCAAATAGTTTAATTGCAAAGGCCACTGATCTATCTGCAATGAAGTCAAGAACACACGCACCCGGCGCATATACTGAAAATTATGAAAGAAAATATTTGCATAAGAAAATGGTCTTTCTGAAATTACTCTGGCATTTGTGTGTTAACTGATAACAGTTCCTCTCTTCGTTGTAGTGCTTTAAATTGAACATAGCTACATAGCGTATTACGATTCTCTTTTTCATTTTGCAGTAAAAGAAGCAGTGACACTTGATGAACATTTCTAGTATGAGGCAAAATGTATTTATCTCTCTCTTAAATCTTTATAGGATGGAATGAGTTTGAGAGTTCTCTCTCTCTCTCTGTCTCTCTCTCTCTCTGTCTCTCTCTCTCTCTCTCTCTCTCTCTCTCCTCTCTCTCTCTCTCTCTCTCTCTCTCTCTCTCTCTCTCTCTTTCTTGCTATACCTCGTCTAGCTTCTGATCGAAGTGTAGGTGTGTGTTTGAGTAATTGCGCGCTTCTGTGTTTGTATGCAGTTTTTGCTCTCTGCCTCACCCCCGCTTCGATAGTGTGTTGTGTGCTGTGCACTTCACATCTCTCTAGAAACCTGTTTCACACTCTTCAGCGTTCCCATCAAAACCTGATGATTGATTGTGCACGATCAGCGCATTGACCATGATGCGTGGGCAGGGTTGCTGAAAATGAGAACTGTGAACAGAATAAAGTCCACAGGCTGACGACTGTTGAGATGGGGGTGTTCTGTGGACACTTCTGTCAGCATATTGAGGAGTCCTGACTCTAACCTGGCAGCAAAGAGCATTCTTTAGGAAACAGTGAATAAAGCTAAGTGATTCCTTGAAGGATGGAAAAGAAGGATGGAGAGAGAGGGGGGGAGGTGGGCGAGTCCTCAGTCTTGCTTAATTGTGTGCATTGAAAAATGTGCATCTCTCTCTCTCTCTCTCTCTCTCTCTCTCTCTCTCTCTCTCTCTCTCTCTCCTCTCTGTCACTCACTCTCTCACTCTCCCTATCTGTCTGTCTCTTTCCGCCTCGCCCCCCCCCCCCCCCCCCCCCCCCCCCCCTCTATCTCTGCTTCCTCCTCTCTCTTTGCATTTCTGACATATGCACTCATGCCACACACACACACACACACACACACACACACACACACACACACACACACAGAGCAGAGAGAGAGAGAGAGGACAGACAGAGAGCATATACATACACTCTAAGAAAGATAAATGATGGTAGTGAACATAGTGAAATACTAACTAAAGGCAAGCGAAAAAACAAAGATGACACCCATTTAACTAAAGCAAACTTAAATAATCCCTATACCAACAATCCACTGTGCAAAACTTAAACCGCCAAAAAAGGTTGTTTTTTTTTTTGAATGATAAAGGTATCTACCGGAAGTTACAATGAAAATAAATGCAAAATCAAACAGCTTTTGCAAAAACATCCATTAGTATTGGGTCGTAATCTTCGACCAACCGACCTATGAATCATCAATTAGTGACAGTTGCTATCTTTTTCTTTCAAAATGACAATAACACATTGTAGCTATCTAACAGAGTTCCATTTTCATGATAAATCTGATAACTAACAATCTAAATTTTTCTTTCTAATACTATTTGCTTTCGCAATGAACGCAGCAAGTGATCTAATAATGTCTTCATTTTCAGACGTCAGTATTTTTTCTTATGTTATATCTTTGCGCGTTGTATTTACTAAACAGACTACTTGTGTTTCGTAATTCATTATATTCAGAACAATCGAATAAGAAATGCATCTCATCTTCGGAACCATTCGAACATAACGGGCATACCGAACTCACGATCGAATCTGAAGTAAACCACCTTTTATATGAATATAAACCTAAGGTTCTTGTTCTAAATCTGGCAAGTGAGTCCCTATGCCATTTATTAGTTATTACACCACCAAGATATTTTTCAGGATATAATGAATCTTTAAAGGAATAATACCAACTGTATTTATCATTTCCAACCACAGTGGAATGCCAGTTTTGCTTAAAAATCAATCATCAGTCGCTGCTAAATTCAGACAAAAACATTTTCTCACTACCTACTACCCCCTTGTGCAATCCAAACAACGCCAAATCCATTTTCTATTAAAACCTTTTTAACATCCGACACCCAGTTGTATACTCCTATTTCCATTTGTCTGAAAAGCATTTCATATGCCTGTCTACATATACGATTTAGTGGAAGTCGAGTTAGTTTTCAGCCAGTATCTCACACATTTAACATAATTTCTCTATAAATAAAGGATATCGTCCTGACTCTCCGTAACACATTTTATTTGATGAATGTAAAGGTATGTTTAGAAATCTTTTTATTGCAAATGTGTGAATATTTTCCATTTGTTTATTTTCATTAAGTCCCCAAACTTCAGCACCGTATGATAACATGGGTTCTATTTGTGAATCAAACATTTTCCAGAATAAATTAGAATCGATCGAGTTTAATCTTCTCATGGTGCGAAGAATTTCAATAACCCCCTTTTCTACCCCTTCTAGCGACTTCTGTCCAGCCAGACATCAAGCTTAATTTTGTTGTAAAAACAATGCCTAATATTTATAATTATTGGTTACCTTTATCTCCTCATTTCCATACCACCATACTTCATTTGTAGAGAGATACCCTCCCTTACGGAAAACTATAATATTAGTTTTGTCTAGATTTACAACCAATTGCATTCATTCTATCAGCTTCAGATTTAAGTACATTGATTTGATTTTGCAACCCTATAACAGTGTCTGACAGCAATATCACATCATCGGCAAATAACATCAGAAACATTTCAATTCCTCCAGAGATTAGTTGAATGCCATGTCTTCCACGTTTTGATAACTCCACACAGCAAGTTCATTGATGAAAAATGAAAATAGTAGGGGGCTTAGCACACAGCCTTGCTTGACACCTCTTGGACAATTGAAATATTGTGATAATAAGCATTTATCACGTACACAGACTAGAACGGTATTATAGATTCCTCTCAGCGCATGGTACAATTTTCCATCCACACCAGATTTCCTCAGGCACACTCCCATAATAGGTTTCTGTTAACCGAGTCAAAAGCCTTCCGGAAGTCAACAAAAGCCACGTATAATTTCGAATTTCTCCTGGAGAGATATTTTTGAACTAAACAATACAAGGTGAAAATATGATCAATGGTGCTATATCCACTTCTAAAACCCGCCTGCTCTCAATAATATGTTCTTCTCTTTCCGCCCATTTAGTAAGTCTTGAATTCAAAATACTGGTATAGATCTTGCCTAATACACTAGACAGACTTACGCCCTCGATAATTATCTGGGTTATTTGATATCACCTTTTTTATGCAGCGGTATTATGATGGATTTCGACCACTGAGTTGGAAATGTCCCAGACTCGAAAAGTTTGTTATAAAGACGTATCAGAAACTCAATAACCAGCTTATTTGCATTTTTCAGCATTTCATTTACAATTCCGCTGGGCCAGCACTTTTACCGCTTTTTAATCTTTTAATGCTTCTTCTTCTATTTCGCTTTTTGTGATTGGGTCATTAAACAGGGGTTCTTGAATATTTTCATTATTCGGGTCAGTATGACTATCCTCCTCGTAAGTATTATCATGAGAATTAAAAACATCGTAAAAATGATCATGCCATTGTTTTATTGAAATTTCATTATATACTAGTGTGACTTTCTGTTAATCGTTCTAAGAGTTGACCAAAACGTTTTTTTCGGGTCTCTTACTGAATCTTTTAATTTTTCTAGTCTGAAATGATCAAAATGTTCCCTTTTCTCTCTCTTTAGCTTGCTATATTCTTTCCGTGCGTTTACATAAATTTGCCTCCGATTATTAACGTCAGTCTTAGAACGCTGGTAATTTCTCAGAAGGCCCTTAACTCGTCTTTTCATTTCTTCACATTCCCTATCAAACCAGTCATCTTTTTTTTTTTTTCTTCTTCCCCATTGTACGCACCATACATGCGGCAGCACCATATATCGCACAGGTAAACACATCCAGACATTCATCCACGTCACCAACCACCAATCCATCGTTCGCTCGCTTCATGCATTCCTTAAACATGTCAGATTCTAATTCATCCCTGTAAGTCTGAGCATTCTCATCATTCCATACAATCTTCTCTTCACCACCCTCTCATTCATACCCTCACTCTTTTTTTTTTCTCTCCCTTCCATCATTCCTTTCTTCCATCTCAATTCAACCGGTAGGTGCCAAGAGTGTAGATTATCACTAACACAAATCAAAATCAAATTGCAATTCTTCAGACACAATGAAATAATCAATTACACTACTACCGTGTGGTGATACATATGTAAAATCACCGCGTGGATCACCCTCACAAAATCCATTCAATATGACTAAATCAAACATGAGACAAAAATCTAAAAGCGTTTGACCAAAATCATTCACATTTCCATCTTTTGAATGTCTTATATACATCTCTTCATTTTCTCTGTCATCCAGTGGATTTAAATGACTTGTCAGGTTTTCAATGGTGGGCTGCTCACATCCTGTTCTGGCGTTCAATCACCACATAAAATTATGTTAACATTTCCATTCTGAACATGATGTTGCAATTTTTCTTCTAAAATAAGAATGCCATTTTTTACATCAGTATAGTTATAAAAAGGACTACCTTCAGGGGGAATATAACTTGCAATCAATAAATACATCTTTATCCACATCAAATATACTTTTCTCAATTTTTAAAATAACCAAGTTGTCACATGAAAGTTCAATTCGTTTAACCAAGTGAGAATAATAGTTTTTAACAAGTACTAAAACTCCACCCGAGTTTCTACCAAATAATGATAGCTTTTTTTGCTGGGGAGCTAAATTTCACATACTCATGAAAAATGTAATTGAAGTCAAAAGCCTGATTAGCAAAGGTTTCAGTTAGACACACGAAATCAAATGAACACACATAATTCACAAAAGATACATCATTTAATTTACTACACAGGTTTTCAACATTATAATTAAGGAACGTAACTGAGTCGGTTGATCGAGCCTGGCCTATTTACTGGAGGTTGACCCAGAACGCAAAAGAACGCCTGTCGCTGTCACTGCCACTGGTCGCGCGCCGTGTGTTGCCACTCCTTGACAAGAAACTCGACAACCCACTTTGCTGTGTCCCTCTACCCGCACTGCCACCAGTTTCACGTGTTGCAGGCCGCCCACTCTGACCCTCTCCCTTCCCTTGCACAGTCCCTCTCTCCCCCTGCGAAGGTGTTTTGACCCCACCTCTACCACCCTTTCCCCCACGAACGTCACTGCCCTGCTTTAAACTGGCTGGCTTGAGAGGGGCGTGTCTCGGGGATTCCCTGCGGTGATCCACTGGTGTGTTGACCCCGGTGACCTTGACCTGACTGCCGATCAGCTGTTGTGCTGCTGCTGCTCTCCGCCCTCGGCACCGTGCTGTCTGCTGTTCCGCCTGATGATGGAGGTGACGAAGTGTCCACATCGTGATCGGCCCTCACTGCTGCGGCGTACGACCTCGGTGCTCGTCTCGGTCCGATCTTCATCACGCCTCTGTCAAAGTAGCTGACATGCCGTCACGTTTGGCCTGTGCCACCATTGCAGCTTGCCGTCTGGTTAAGTCGTTGGCCCACCCGCACACCTTGCCCTTCAAGCTGACTTCTGAAGTCTTTATTCTTCAGGATCTCCAACTTGTCCCTCCAACTACGCACTTTGACGATCATGGGTTTGGGGTCACCCTGTCCGATTCTATGTGCTCTGACGATGTCATCTTCACTCCACTGCTTTGGGCTCTCTACACTGTTCAGTGCTGACACCACAGCTGACGCACACTGGTCGTAGTTTTTCTCTGTCAGAGCACATAGGGATACCGTAAAACCGTAGATTGTCCCTACGGGAAAACTCCTCTAAACGGTCAATTTCAGAGCTCATTTTCTCATGTTCGTTGCGTAGTCTGTCCATATACTGGGCGAGTTTGTGTGTGACCTCTTTCTTGCTGCTCCGCTGATTCTGTGTTGAGGGCTGTGATGTCATCGGTGATTTCCGACACGGCCTCTGACAGACGGGTGTTTTCCTGTTCAAGTCTATTGCAGCGTTCATTAATTTCATCACACTTCTCACTGACACGTTTTAGTTCGGACTTGATGACAGACAGATCACTTCGAATCAAGTTATTTTCTTCGCGCTGCTTTGTTTACTCTGTCTGTCGATGGCCTGAAGAATTTGCTGTGCGAAGTTAGGGGTGATGTGTTGTTGTGACGCTGATTCCACGTGTGTGCAGCAGGTGTTTGCTGAACATCATCCTCTGTGTGACACACTGCCATCCCTCTGCAAAGGTCCGGGGTTCGTCTCCACGTCATGAGACAGGAGAGGCGTCGCACCGACCACGAGGCATAAATTAAGCACAGTGTGACGAGGGCCTGGCTGTGTACGGGCAACACGTGTACTACACACGCGCTGTCATAACACACTGTGTTTCCACTCGATGTTGTTGCCTGGGATGTGACCAGCCGAAAGGCCCAGTGGTGGTGAAGTGTCTTCGCTCACAACTGAGGTAGCGAGGATTCTCAGCGAATTTCCGAGGAGGCACACACTGAGAACAACGCCAAAAAATGTCAACACACCGGTCGCCGACTGCCTCGCTTCCGCTCTCACCTGGCTGGCCTTGTGCACTTTCTGTGACCTTGTCACTGATGCACAAAAATACCCAATTCTGCTTCTCCACAGATTAATGTCTATCATTGTGTCTGCTGCTTTCTTCACTGTCTATTTACCCACCTTACTGTCACTTCACTACTCACTAGCATGCCACATAAACGCCGCGCACTTTGAAGCCGAAGGTAGAGCAAACGACTGACACTGTTGACTAGTCGCCATCTTTTTCCCGCCTTCTTCTTCTTCTTCTTCTTCTTCTTCTTCTTCTTCTTCTTCTTCTTCTCATCATCATCATCATCATCATCATCATCATCATCATCATCATCATCATCATCATCATCATCTTCTTCTTCTTCTTCTTCTTCTTCTTCTTCTTCTTCTTCTTCTTCTCTCACTCTCGCTCTCTCTTTGTCTTCTTTCTTCTTCTCTCTCTCTCTCACTCTCGCTCTCTCTTTGTCTCACACATAACATACTTGCTTACATACACTCAGAGGCACACACACACACACACACACACACACACACACACACACACACACACACACACACACACACACACTCGTGCGTACGCAGAGTACCTACACAGAATAATATCATCAACAATAACACCAACAAAATAACCTAGACCAAAAAAGAATCCTACGATTCTGAACAGGCTTTTTTTTTAATCCAAGTTCATTAATTTGATTGGGAAAAGAGAGGAACAGAAACGAGTCGTGACCGGGAAATGGATGTGTGGGGCGTGGAGGTAGGGTTGTAGAGGGTTACCTGTGTAAGTGGGACGAGAAAGGACAGCGAGTGGAGAGAGGGCATGGAGCACTTGTTCGTTCATCAACGCACTAACTAAGCCAATAGACAGCCTGCTGAGATGTGCTTGTCACTTCACCTTTGACCTTTGGTACACTGGACATGCGTTGGTTGGGGCCTTCTTTCACCCTCAGTGGTTGATTTCTGACGCCAACAGATGATGAAAAATTTGGCGTTAGTGAAAATTCTGTTTTCAAGAAGAAATACCTGATCTGCTTAGACGATTGTGAGTTTTAAGGAATATGAAGGGTTTTTTCCTTGTTCAGATTGTTTCTGTTTGTACTAGTGGATCATTGATGATCAGTGGTGATTCCCATTGGAAGCGTGTATGTTACACTGCCGTATAATAAATAATGATAATGACGATAATAATAATGATAAAAATAATAATAATAAATAAAACGTATTATTGTTGTTAGTGTTGCTGTTAGTGGTGTGGTGGTGGTGCTATATGCAACTAATGAATTGAATGCTCTTCGCGTTAACAAGAAACAAGAGCACATCAAAGAACTGGCCAAATGAATGAGAAAAACGGCAGTACACATAAGCGCACCCCGTAGTCACAAGCTCTCCCCTCATCCATTGTTACTACCACCCAGCCTCGCCCATTCATACCCCTCTGCAAGCCGCAACCACCCTTCAAACAAATTCAGTCACTAGGAAATGAACACACTCAGGCACCCAAACACATGCGATATTCCTCAGAACAGCACCGGCACATATTTATGTTGATCAGTTACACGGGGAAAGAGCAGTTTTCAATTTTGATTTAGAAGGCAGAAACGGTTGAGTCTTTGAGTTGATGTGGAACATTGTTCCAGATGAAAAGGGGCCTGAAAGGCAAAGGGAACACTTACCAAAATGTTTTTTTTTTGGCACAGACAGAGGAAATATAGAGGAAACGGGTATCAGAAAAAAAGAGTTAACAACGATGGAGTATAGAAGTACAACGGATCAGTCAGATATGGAGGACAGGGGGATTCATAGAAAGCAGATGCAGCTTTGTAGAAAATCCTTTGCTGAATAGGGAGCCAGTGAAAAGAACACAGTAATGGGAAAAATATGGTCAAACGTAGACGAGGGAAAGATAAGGCGGGTGGTATGGTTTATGCATATTCTAAATTGTTTTTTTGGATGAGACAATATGGAAAGACAGACTAAAAAGATATCCAATAATCTAAACAAGAGATAATAGATTTGCCTGGTGGGGGCCGATAGCTCGGTTGGTAGAGCATCGGTCTCGTAACCTAGGCAATCCTGGGCTGGCAGGTTCGAATTTTCGCTGACCGCTTCCGTACAGGGACATTTTTTTCCTCGCAGGTAACACTGGTTCTTCACTCCATTTCCTGAAAAGTTCTTTGAATGAAACTGTAAAATCAGGTTACCGCGTGAATGCACGCGTACATCTTGCACACAACGTAAAATTCCATCTCAACATTTGGAAGAGAGGGCCAGTTTGGCCGTCAGTTCGGGATGACACGTTACATATAGTATGCATCCAGCATGGAGAATGGAAAGAACGAAGGAAGAAAGAAAGTTGAATGACTGATCGAGCGACGGGAAGTGATTGCATGTAGCGCCAGCAGGCAGCGCTGTAGTCAGCTCAGTGTAGGCCGGCACCCCGTTGTGTACACGAGAGCGTGGATGGTAAAGCGCTTAGAGCTTGGTCTCTAACCGAGGATGATGATAATGACAGTAATAATGATGATGATGATATGATGATGATGATGATGATGATGATATAAAGTATGCTTACAGTAGCATATAATGCATCAAAGAACAGAACGGTGTACACTTTGAGACTGTTCTCTGCTTCGCAAGACAATCGAAGATGACACGTTCTAAGAATCATAATCAGTTTTCAGTGTTATTGCATGACACTGTGCCTAAGGCAAAATACGAGTGGCTGAGATTTCAGTTCAACGTCAAATTAACTCGTAAACACACACACACACGCACGCACGCACGCACGCACACACACACACACACACACAACACACACACACGCGCGCGCGCGCGCGCGCGCGCGCGCTGTCATAACCTCTACGTATCATCCTCCCTCTCCCCTGACCTCGCTCCCCTCTTCCCACTTCCTCAGTGTATCCACTCCCACAGCTATCCCCTCCACATCTCCGTTCTGCACGACAGGGGCTGTGGGCAGGGTCGATGCCTTATCGCTGGAATCCAGCGGCAGATCCCGGGGGACCATCATGACGGGGGTGCCAGAGTCTTGTCATTGTGTCTGGCTCTCACAGAGAGATCCTTCAGCTGGGTTCCCTCCAGCTGGTGTTCAGCGTTGGCTGGATCTGTAACGAGTTCTTGGGAGTAACATTCAACAGGAGGAGCGGGGACATGACGTGGAGGCGGATATGGCGGAGGCTGGTATGAATCAGATTTTCTCAGCAGAGAGCGCGTTTATTATGTGTGAGAGAAAAAAGTACTGAAAGCAAAGTGGCAACATCATATAAGGTTTGAAGGAAGCGGAAGAGAAGAAGAGATAATCATCAAGACTGAGATGAAAACAATTTAACTTGTTGCATTCTTGTTTTGAGAATATCTACTGACCCACAGTGAACAGCATGAAAAATGAGTTATGGAACTGATTATCCAATCCAGCTTCGATCCGTCAGATATTTCCTATAGAAATCATAACTTCATGAAATCGTGAACTGCATCAAAGTTTGAAATCATTAAGGAAACGCCATTCATTCAAAACCAAAAAAAAAAACTGTTGAAGTCAAGATTTCATTCAAGCCTCTCCCCGTCTTCTTTAAAACTTTCTCCGAACATCTCCCATCGCCCATAAAGTTTCTCCCCATCTCATTCCTGCTGCTAACGACCATTCTGCAACTGAACCTGTCGATTAGGAAAGGGAGGGAGGGGTCTTAGTGCCCTGTGGCTTGAATCGATGGACAGCCCCTGGGGGGATCTGGGTATTGCCGGCCAGTGCCAGGGTGGTAATCGTACCCAGCTTTCACTGAGAGCTTCTTCAGTCGGCTGTGTATGTATTCCAGTGGCTAACCTGTAATGAGCAGGGAGGGTAGGGAGGGAATCACGGGGTGTGGGCGGGTATGAATAGGCCCGATGTGAATGAGGTTTTCTCAATGGAGTGTAAGTGAATTACGTGTGGGAAAGAAAGTGCTGAAAGCAAGGCGGCAAGATGATTGAGGGTTGAGAGTACGGAAAAAAAGAGAGGTAGTGTTTGTGGCCGAGTTGAAAACTAACCTACTTTGCTGCGTTTCTTTAATGAGGACGTTTTCAGCTTTACAATGAAAGCCTTGAAAATTGGTTCTGAAATTAAGTATCCAATTCAGTTTGGATGTCTGGTGTAGGAATTATATATAACATGTTTATAAAACGATGCATCACATTTTGAATTATCCGAAAAACTCTATAACTCACAAAGAGAAATCTATTAGTGTCAAGTGCTCATTAAAACGTCTTCCCATTATACTTTTCATGCCTTCTCCATATATCTCCCATCCCACCCCCACCCTCACTTTCCTCGTCTTTCTCATCATTTCATCCTTTACCATCTCCTCCTTACTGCTAATGACAGGGTCTCTTATTTGCATCTGACCCTCCTGACATGGTGGGGGGAGTAGGAAGCTTATCTTCCCGTCTCTGGAATCGAGGGACAGCCCTGAAGGCATTCGGGGCCTTGTAGGTGCCAGAGCGTTGCTACAGTACCTAGCTTTGACTGAGATTATCTTGCCTCAGATGTAGTCACCGACGGATGGTCAGCCTTGGACGATCCTTCATGAGTTCTGAGACGGAGGATCCAGCAGGTGACATACAAGATTTGGGATAAAATCTTTCTTGGCCATTTTTTTATGTTTTCCTTCGCTTTTTCAAAAGTGTCCTGATTGTCTTTTTTAACTCCTCAAACCGATTTCACTTAGGACAAACACCACAAAAGTGTCTCCCAGTTTGAAAACATTATGTGTTCATTTTTAAGATGTCCTCGAAGAAGATTTCCATAGGACATGGTTAAAAGGGTATTTTCTATTACAGTGCGCGGAATGTGTTTTCGGTGGAACATTGTACAGTAATGGTAGGATCAAAATATTAAATCATCATATCATCATAGTTTGACCGCATTTTCTTTTTTTGAAAATGCCTTTGTCGTGCACTTTTACTGTAAGGACACAAGCAACCAAGAGGAAGGAGTGTAGCGTGGCCACAAATGAGCTTGAACTCGAACTTTCCTAATAGTAATAATCCATTTTAACACCAGTGAACAACTCTGTGCCAGCAGCCATTACAAATATTTGAAAATTTTGAATAGAACTCGAAAAGACGATTTCTAGAAAACCTTCTGGCATCAAGAGTTTGTCGTAAACTCTTTCTGTCATCCATCAGCATCCCCCTCTCCCCTTCCTCCCCGGTCTTGATTCCCCCCTCCCGCTCCACCCCATCCTCCATTAGCTACTCCTATCACGTGCAGTTCTTAATGATAGGGTTATGGGGGCAGGGTCGATGCCTCGTTGCTGGAATCGAATGGCTATTCCCTGAGGACCTTCAGGGCAGGGGAGGCCAGACCTTGTCATGGTTCCTTAACTTACGGAGAGATCCCCTCAGTCGGGTTCACTCGCTGGTGTTCAGCCTTGGCTGAACTGTCATGAGCTCTGGGGAAAGAGAATCCAGCAGAAGGGGCATAGGCAAGGGATGTGAACGGGTACGGTGGAGGCTGGTGTGAATCAGGTTTTCTCTCTCGGCGGCGAGTACGTGAACTACGTATGAGAGATGAAGTAATGAAAGCAAGTGGCAAAATAATACGGAGTTTAAGTCATACAGGAAAAGAGAAAGGTAGTTTTTACCGCTGAGATTAAAGTAATGTAACTTGCAGCATTTGCATTTCTATTTTGACGACGGGTTCTGCTCCACAATGAAAAGGATTTTAAAAATGAATTATAGAAATGATTATTCAGTTTAACATCAGTGCCCAAACTCTGTCTTGCGTACATGTTCATTAAAATGTGCGTTACCTTTCAAATCATCTTGAAAAAAAATGTTTATCAAAAAGACAAATCTGTAAGTGTCAAGACCCTCATCCAAATAATCTTCCAGTCTTCTGTAAGCTTTCTCAAGATATTTTGCATTGCTCATCTTGTTTCTCGTAGTTCTCTCCCTTACCATCTCCCCATCCTCAAATGATCCCACAGCTAGCCCTACTGAGATAGGGGAAGAGGGTCTTTACCACCTTTTCGCTTTAATCAAAGGAAACTTAGAAGGAGCTTAGTGGACTTGCGCCAGGAAGTCGTAATGGTACCTAGCTTTGACTGAGAGACTCATCTGTCGGGTGTGGTCGCTGGTGGTTGGTCAGCCTCGGCTGATTTGAAATGAGTTCTGAGCGGGAGGACCCAGCAGTAGAGATGTGGGGCATAGGAAAGGAATCGGACGTCATCTTTTCTTCCTGGACATTTGTAGATCTTTTTTTTTTTTGCGTTGTTGTTTTAAAGAAATGGCATTGTCTTGTGTTGTCTTCTCAACACTGCAGATCGATTTCAAACTGGATAGGCGTCACCTCACCGGAGGTGCATTTCAAGGTGATAACTGTTCTTTCGCACCCACCAGCTGTCTCCCATATCTCAACGGACTGACTGTTTACTTTACCTAATTATTTTCATTCCTTACGAGCTGTTTTTAATGCACTTACGCCAAATGACCAAACAAATCAATCAGGAAGAGTGGGGATGGGGAAGGGCCGCAGGGGGGGGGGGGGGGGGGGGGGGGGGGGGGAGAGGTAGGTGCATTGCGTGACACTCGTAGATGAGCTTAGAAATGAAATGTTCCAAGGGTACTAATCAATTTTCACATCAGCGCATGACAGCACGCTCGCGGCAGTTGGCGCCTCCAACTCAACGTCAGATTATCTCCCAAACCAATTCCAACAGAACTGTTCGGCATTCTGAGTTTGTCGGAACCACCTTCCTTTCACCCCTTTCCCCTCCTCCTATCCCTCTCCCCTCTCCTTTCCTGATTTCTCCAGCGCCCATCCTTCCACGGCCATCCCCATCACGTCTCTGTTCCTAATGACAGGACTGTGAGCAGGATCGATGCCTTATCGCTGGAACCCCATGGCAGATCCCGGGGGACCTTCAAGACATGGGGCGCCAGAGTCTTGTCATGGTTCCTTGCTCTTACGGGAGAGATCCTTCAGTCAGGTTCATTTCCCGGGTGTTCAGCCTGGACTGGACTGTGATTGAGCAGGATCGATGCCTTATCTGGAACCCCATGGCAGATCCCGGGGGACCTTCAAGACATGGGGCGGCAAAGACTTGTGGTACCTGGGCGGGTATGGAGAGATCCTTTCATGTTGAATCAGGGTTTCAGCCATGGCTGAACTGTAATGACGTGGGAAGCGGCATTCAGCAGGAGCGGCAAAGACGTGGTAAAAATACTGAAATTAAGGAATCAGGTTTTCTCAAGAGGGAGTACGTGAATGGGGAAAGAAAATACTGGGCGGCAAGGTAACATGGGTTGGGTGGGGGAGGGGTGGGGGAGAAAAGGAAATGTAGACATTATGGCTATGATGACCATTTTCCGATCTCAGTCATGCAATCGGTAATACAATCCAGCACCGACGCTCCACGGAACTACATATTCCTATAGTTTGTAGTGCCTTAAACTCCAATCATGAAGAAAACTTCTTTCATGAAAAAGAAACATCTCCTAGACCGAAGAGTTAATCAAAATCTCTTCCCACCCTCTTGTAACGTTCTCATCGTATCTCCCATCACCCATCTCCTTTCTGCCCATTTCTCCCCTGCTGCCGAAGACAGGGCGTCCGATTCTTTCACTGACTCTAATCATTAGGCGAAGGAGGTAGGCTCTACTCGCTCCATCGCTTGGATTGCTGGACATTCCTGACGGCAGTCGCCTGTGCCAGTGTTGTAGCCCTAACTATCTCGCACCCAGTCGGCCTCGGTCGGCTGTGCTCCCCAATGAATGGTCAGCATTGACTGATCTGTACCGAGTTCCGGGGTCAAGGATTCAGCACGGAGGATGGAGGGGGAGTTGGTGGGAGGGCTGGGAAGGGATGGGGCAACTTATGGGGTGTGGGCGGATATAAGGAAGCTGGTGTGAATAAGGCTTTCTCAATGGGAGGTACGCGAATTACACGTGGCAAAGAAGCAAGGCGGCAAGGTAGAATGAGGGTGGTGGGAGGATACATAAAAGAATAAGAGTTAGTCACTGAAGCTGAGATGAAAAACGACTTATTTTGCTGCAGTTTGATTTTGAGGACGTTTTCTGCTCTATGGTGCAAACGTGAAAATCATGGAGCTATTATCCAATTCCATATGGACGCACCAGTTTTTTTTGTCAGTTTGTTTTTCAGAAATTACAGCGTTTATATACAATTGTGCATGAAAGTTCACATCATCAAGAACACTCCGTTTATATAAGAAATATGTCAGTGCCAAGGGTTTACCCAAGCCTCTTACCGTCCTTTTTAAGCCTTCTCCAAATATTTTCCATCGCCCATCCCCCTCTCTTACCATCTTCTCCCCTACTAACTCCTCCCTGCTGCGAATGACAGCGTCTCTAATGCTGCAAGTGACGGTGTCGATTCAGTAAACAGGGAAGGGTGGGTGGGAGGGGGGGAGGGGGTGGATGTCTTGTCAGCTTATCGATGGAACCTATCAACAGCCCTGAGGGGTTTCGGGGACTTCTTGGTGCTGGTGTGTTGTAAAGATACCTAGCGTGGACAGGGAGGTTGTTCATTCGGGCGTGGTCACCGATGGATTATCAACATTGGACGATCTGTGATGACTTTTGTGCCGGGGCAATCGGCGGTGGAGATGTGAGATATGAGAGAAGAGTCCGATGTCACTTGTTTTCTGGATGTTTAAAGATTTGTATACACTTTAACTAAAAGTATCTTCTACTGGAAACCGATTGTAAATTGGACAAACTAAACCAGAGGGTTTTTTCACAAAGTATTCTTGCTTCCGAATCTGATAGACAGTGTGTCATACATTTTTAAGATGTCCTCGAGTAAGGTTTCCTTGAAATATGGTAAATAGGGCATTGTAAAAGGGATGGTAGGATCAGAATTTTACATTCATCGTATACATTGTCTGACTCAATACTCACGTTTTGCTTGCGTTTTAAAGCAACCCGGCTATAACAGCAGAAACAACAGTAGGGGGCAGTGCCGAAAAATACTTGTAGATCAGCTTTAAAATGAAAAGTTCTAAGACTTATGAAAAAAGTGATATTGATGTCATTACACTATAGGGTGTTTGCGATAGTTGCGTTTGGATGAAAATTCATTAAACTTAAGATTATCTCTGTGCTTGCGATGGTTGGGTTTGGATGAAAATTGATTAACCTTCAGGTTATCTTTTTTAGACAGAGAGAGAGAGAGAGAGAGAGAGAGAGAGAGAGAGAGAGAGAGAGAGAGAGAGAGACAGACAGACACACAAACAGACACACACAGAGAGTTTTCAGAGAGTAATTAAGCGTTTCCCATAACCTCTTTCTGTCATCCCTCAGACCACACCCCACCCATCCTTCCACCCCCTCTGCACATCCCTCCTTCTTTCTGATTTTTGCCACTGTGATCCTCCCGCTTCCATCCCCATCATGTACTTGTTCCTGATGACAGAGCTACGGGTGGAGTGGATGTCTTATCCCAATGGACCTTCAGGACAAGAGTGCCAGCGTCTTGTTATGGTTCCTTGCTCTCGATCTCACACAGGGGTCCGTCGATCGGGTTCACTCGCTGATGTTCAGCCATGGCTGATCTGTTTGGATTCTTTGAAGTGGCATTCAGCAGGAGTGTGGAGACATGGGATGTAATCAAGTACGGAGAAGGCTGGTGCGAACAAGGATTTCTCAGTGGACAGTACGTGAATTACATGTTGAAAGAAAGACGCCAAGGTAATGCGGAGTTGGAAGAACTCGGGGGAAATTTTAGAGCTTGTGACTATGACTGAGATGAAACCAGGGTAGTGTTTTGTGTACCTACTTTAAGTACCGTTTCTGATGTACGGTGAAAACCATTTAAAAAAATGAAAACTGGAACTAATAATCCATTTTCCTTGTATCACAAATACGTCGAGCGGGAACTACAACATGTCGATAAAGTTTTATTTACATATCTTAAATCCTCTGGAAAATTCTAAATCCTTCTTGTTAAGAGGGAAAATCCGTAATTGTCACGAATTCTTCCAAACCTTTTCCCGTTCTCTTCAGGCCTTCTCCAGAAATCTCCCGTCGCCTTCTCCTTTCACATCACCTGGTCCCTTGCCATCTCCCTCCTGGTTTTGATGGCATGGTCTCCAATTCTGCCACTGACCGTATGGGGCAAGGGAGTAGAGTCTTATGGCTTCATGGGACCGAAGGACATGCACGCAGGAATCAGAGGACCTTTGGGTGGCACGATGTTGTACCTGTATCTGCTTTCACTGAGGGGTTGTCCATTCGGATAAGTATGGTCACCGATGGATAGTCAGCCACAGGTACTCCGCGATGAGTTCTTTGCTGGACCCAGCAGTGGAAAAAGTAGAGTGTAAGCAAGGAATCTGAAGTGACTTTTTTATCATAGATAGTTTCATACTTTTTCTGAAAAAAAGTTATTTATATTTTTAACGCTTCAAACAGACTTCATACCTGACAAACAGAACAAGAATTGCATTCCATTTAAGTTTTTCCCATGATGAGAAAATCATTGTTCTGAAAGATGGATTCCATGGGGTGTTGTTGAAAACTCATTTCCTAGACGAGTCTGAAGAGTGGGTCTTTTTTAGCTGTACATCGTAGCGTAATTTGTGGGATCAGAATCTTTAATTCAGATATTTACATCGTTTGATCGTATTACTAATTTTTTTCAGATTGTTTCTAATGCACTCATGCCATCAAAACAAAAAAACAAGAAAGATGAAGTGTTGCGTGACATTGGAAGATGAGTTTAATGATGACATTGTCTGGCAATGATACCCAGCTTACGGCAACAACGAGTGACTGAAAGTCTCACTTCAACTTCAAATTATGAAAACGCTGTTCATAAAAAAAAAAGAAAAAAAAAACTTTCGGCATAACGAGTTTATCATAACATAAAAGAAAAAAAAAACTTTCGGCATAACGAGTTTATCATAACTTCTTTTCTGCCATCCCTTCCCCTTCGTCCCTCTTCCCCGCTGCCTCCCCTTTTCCTGATTTCTCCCACTCCTAACCTCCCGCAGCCATGCCCACAACATCTCTGTTCCTAATAACAGGGTTATGGGCAGGGTCGATGCCTTATCGCTGGAATCCAATGGCAGATTCCGGGGGACCTTCATGACGCGGGTGCAAGAGTCTTGTCATGGTTCCCTGTTCTTACGGAGAGATCCTTCAGTCAGGTTCACCCGCGGCTGTTCAGCCATGGCTGATCCGTAACGCATTCTGATGAGAATTCAGCAGGAGGGGGAGACATGGGGGGGGGGGGGGGGGGGGGGGGGGGGGGGGGGGGGGGGGGGGGGGGGGGGGGGGTTGGCGAGGGCTGGTGTGAACAAGGTTTTCCCAGCGGACAGAACGTGACTTACGAGTGGGAAAAAGAAATACACAAGGGACAAGGAAGTGAGAAGGTGGAAGGATAGTGAAAAAGATGCAGTCATTAGAGCTGAGATGGAAAAAAAATTCAGTTTGCTACGTTCCTGTTTTGAGGACCCTTTCTGCCTCTCGGTGAGAAATGAATTATGGGGTAATTACCCAGTTCTCCTATCGATTCCTTGTAGTGGGAATTTCAATATGCTCATAAAACCGCATTCAATTTCGAATTATCCAGAAACCTCTATATAGAGAAAAAAAAAATCTGTCAGTGTCAAGAGCTCATCCACACCTCTTCCTCTCCTCTTCAGGGCTTCTCCAGATGTTCCAATCGCCCGTCTCCTTTCTCCCCATCTGCTTCTTAACTGTCCCTTTCCACCCCTAATGACAGGTATCCGATTCTGCAACTGAGCCTATCGATCTGGCGGGGAGAAGAAGGGGGGGGGGGGGGGGGGTCTTATCGCCCTACTGCTGGCATCAGAAAACAGCTCTGCAGAGATTCGTACACCGGCGGTGCCAGAGTGTTGCAATGGTACCAAGCTTTTTTACTGAGGGGGTCTTCATCTGGCTACGGTCACATATGGGTCGTCAGCCTTGTGTGATCTGTGATGCGTTATGGGCGGGAGGACTTGGCATTGGAGGAGATGTGGGGCGTGGGAAATGAGTCTGATATCACCTTTTCCCGTATACTTGTCTAGATTTTCTGTCTTGACTTCAAGTATCTTTTATCTTTTTAAGACTGCAAACTGATTTCAAATCTGAAAAAAAAAAAAAATCACAGAAGTTGCATACTTTAGAAGAAATTCCCTCTTTTCGATTTAAGGAAACGATGTTAGGTTTTTTTTTTTGTTTTGTTTTGTTTTTTGAATGTGTTTAAAGGTTTTCATGGAACGACGATAAAAGGGCATTAAGTCTTAAGATGTAAGTTTTTTCCCTTCTTAGCAGTACCTCGTAAAGTAATTGTAGGTTCAGTTTCAGATTTGTCTATTACATTGTCTGACGTCATTTTCTTTCCTTTTTAGCGTATTTTTACAGCCATTACACCACAAAAATTGAAAACAACTAAGAGCATGGCTGATGTATGTATACAATATAGACAAACAGGATCATTACGTTAAATATAAGCACTTATTCACGAGCGTGGAATAAAGGAACCATTTTCAAACAAAACACAAAATAAAGCATAAATATGTCATTTTAGATGTCTTGTTCATCTGTTTTGCGTGGGGCAATGTTATCATATGACGCTGTTCAAACGTTAGATTCTAGACACACTGAACGTCATTAACGTATTTGTTGTACAGCTCCATCTCGAGCCTTAAATTTAATTACTTTTTGGAAAGTGGATAAATTGGGAAGACGTTGACTGATATTGTATATCTGAAGACGTGTTAACTGAGCAAATAGTATTTGTATGTCGAAAATGCCGTCTTGTTTATATACTCGTCAACACCAAACGATAGGCACACTAAATTGCATTAGAGTTTACTTTTTTTTTTTTTTTTTCTTTTTTCTCCTTACATTTATGAGTTTTTCTGTGCTCGTGTTGTTGAAAAACGATCCAGAGTGACTTTCGAATCACTTCTGTCTGGATCGTCACATGTTGTGTCTTGAGTGGCAAGTAGCCCTGATATGTCTAAAAAGAAAACACTGAAAGCATCGTGACACAAAACCATTGAAAACAATCTCTGTTGATCTCTGACTTAGTCCGTCTCATGAAGAACGGAAACGAAGCGTGGGGTTGCGGGAGGGGGGGGGTGCTGGGGGGTGGTGGGGGGGGGTTGGGGGAAGGGTGGTGGTGGTGGTGGTGGAGGACTGAGAGGGCGAAGGGGGTGAGTGGGATTTAGGAGACATGGGAGAGAGGAGAGAGTGTTGTGAACTGAGGGGACAAACAACTTTCCCGTTTATTGCTTCGTTTGACTGTCTGCATCTCTCTCTCTCTCTCTCTCTCTCTCTCTCTCTCTCTCTCTCTCTCTCTCTCTCTGTGTGTGTCCTTGACTCTAATTTTTGTCTCTGTGTCTATGTCGTTCTGTCATTTGTCTTCTTTTATTTTCACTCTCATTTCTATATGTTTATGATGTGCTTAGAGAGTTTTTATTGACAACCTTGTTTTTTTTTTTCGGAACTAATATGCCCTCGCAAGAGCGCTGGCACACATATGCACACACGCTCGCACGCACGCGCATGCACGCATGTACGCTCTCTTTCTCTCTCTCTCTCTCTCTCTCTCTCTCTCTCTCTCTCTCTCTCACACACACACACACACACACACACACACACACACACACACACACACACACACACACACACTGCACGCGCGCACGCATTTACAGGCCTATCGATCACGACGAGTACAAGGACAGGTGGGATGGGAAATGCGGAAAGATGGAAAGGTGATATGGGGAGAAGAGGGAACAGCGGAATAGAACATGAAGCGGGATCTCTGTCTCTGTCTGTCTGCCTGTCTGTCTGTCTGTCTGTCTGTCTCTCTCTCTCTCTCTCTCTCTCTCTCTCTCTCTCTCTCTCTCTCTCTCTCTCTAACAGGTAACAAAACTAGTAAACACCTTCCTGTGGTACGCCTGACGCGTCAGTTATGTTCAGAATTCAACTTACTGGAAAATGTTTGCATGTGCATTTTAATGGAAAATATGAACGTTGATTAGAATACGCGTAGAACTGATAGAGTGAACATAGCTTTCTTTTTTTTCTCTTAATTAGACTGTCCGCCCTAGAATCCATACAATATTCTAAATAGGTTTGGAACTCTCCGTCCCACATGTGTGTAAAGTATTCTGTAAGATGTAACTGTCCCGGCTAGCTGAAAAGGAAAACAAGTTAATGGCGACTTTTAAAAGCATACAAACAACAAAGCATGATTCTATCAATGCAACAACTCATTCCTTTTCTTAGCTATTTGATAACCAAAGCTGAGCTGGCCAAAAGATACAAGTCTGTGATATCATTATTCAGTTTGATCAAAGCCGTTCTGTATTACTGGATACATATGTAATAGAGGGTTGGGGGGGGAGAAAAAAATCACCAACTTTGCATTTACACTTCAAATTATCTAGAAAGTTCGAGTTATTTATTTATTTTTATTTTTTTTTATTTATTTATTTTTTTGGTGTCAAGGGTTTGCAATAACCTTTTTTCTCTCTCACCACTCAATCGCCTCCAGATTTTGTCCAACCCCTTTCCTTCACCCACCCTCTCCTTCCCTCGTTGTCGCCACCCCCACTCTCCACCCTGGTTCTTCCCATCCTGCCCCTCACTGCCTCCCTCTTCTCCCCCCCCTCCCTCCCCCCGCCGTTCCTCCTTCCTCCATGCCCCATTCCTTTGCTTCTAATGGCAGGGGCTTCGAATCTGCGACCGACCCCATTGATTTTGGAGCCAGGTCGATGCCTTATCGCCGGAGATCTTGGAAGAGTCTTCAGGAGTGGAGGTGGGAGTGCCCAGAGTTTTGTAATGGTGCCTCGCTTTCAGGGAGGGGTCCTTCAGCTGGGCGGGGTGCCGGTGGCCGGCCCTGGCAGTCGGCTGCAAGGAGTTGAAGGCAGGGAGAGGAGAGATGAGGGAGGGTAGCTGGATTCGGGAGGGGTTGAGGGGATGCTGATGTTATTTGTTGATCGAGTCGATATTGAATTGTTTCGCAACACTGTGTCTCTATATTGCCCTTTTTTGTTTTTGGTTTTCGTTGTTTGATTTTGTTTGTTTGTTTGTTTATATATGTTTTGAACTTTTTTGTTCAGATCTATATATATATATATATATGTATTTGTTCTTTTTTTTTTTTTTTTTTTTTTTTTTTTTTTTTTAATAATTTTTTTTTTGTTGTTCTTGTTGTTGTTGTTGTCTTACAAAATACGTTTAAAAACAGGAATTGATATATCTTCATCTTCTCTCTCTCTCTCTCTCTCTCTCTCTCTCTCTCTCTCTCTCTCTCTCTCTCTGTCTGCCTGTCTGTCTCTCTGTCTCTCTCTCTTTCTCTCTCTCTCTTGGAAAGTTTTTATACTACGCTTGTAAATTACAAGCTGAACTTTAGTTGTAATTATTGTTGTGTCCTGTTTATATGTTAATCGTTTTATTTCATTTATTTTCTTTTGTGGATGGGTCATTTGCACATTAAACGAGCGTCATTGTCTACGTCTGTACACCCGTCTTCACTTTCCACCCCACTCCACACCCCACAATCCTCTCGCTCACTCTCCTCTCTATCTATCTGTCTGTCTGTCTATCTATCTATCTATCTATCTATCTATCTATCTATCTATCTATCTATCTATCTACTATCTACCTACCTACCTACCTACCTATCTATCTATCTATCTATCTATCTATCTCCCTTCCTCCCTCCCTCTCTCTGCCTCTGTTTCTCTCTATCAATATGTCTATCTATCTGTCTCTCTATCTATCCATATCTTTTTGAGTTGACTCCATCGCGGTGACAGCCCTGATATGGTCCTTTGCGATCGGCTGGCCTATAAAATAACATTACCTTTCCCAATCTGTGTGTGTGTGTATGTCTCTGCCTGTGTGTGTGTGTGTGTGTGTGTGTGTGTGTGTGTGTGTGTGTGTGTGTGTGTGTGTGTGTGTGTGTAAATGTGCATCTGTTTTTCCGTATTCTTTCTTTGTGTTCTACTTTATTCATCAGGACCGCACGCACTCTCTGATAAGAATCTCAAATACCGGAAGCTGCGGCTGAATTGATAAACACGTCATAGAGCACGCCGCTTGCCCCGCCCACCACCCCCTAACCCCACACCGCCCCTTCCCCAGCCAGTGTCAGACGAGTGCCACTGGGCCGCAGCAATGTTTGATATGGAAAAGCGGTAACAACAAACCTCGCTTCTGATTCTGATGTTGCTGGCAGCCGGTGCAGGTCGTTGGAACTGAGATGATGATTTATTCCCTGTGTTACCCAGCGACGACCCCCACCTCTCCTCTCTCTCCCTCTCCCCGGTTTCCCCCTCGCCCCCACGCCCACTTCACCTCCCGTCTCCCCCCCCCCCCCCCCCCCCCCCCCCCCCTCTGCAACTTCCCATCTCTTGCCTAAGCGATCTGGAGTTTGTTCTTCAGTTTTTTCTTTATTTGTTTATTCGCTGCAAGTAAGAATATTGCTTCCCCCCCCCCCCCCCCACCGCCCCCCATCGCCCCCGCCCCTCTCCCCAGGCTCTTAATTTTTCTTTCTTTCGTTCGTTCATTCTTGACGTCTGTCTGTCTATCTTTTCTTCTTTCTATCTTTGATTAAGGTCTTTCTTAATTACTTTTTGGTGTATACTTTTTGTTTTTTTTTTTCTTTCTTTCTTTTCTTCTTCCCGGGGTTTTAAGTGTATCCTCTATGTGTTTTACTCTTGATAATACACGCACGCAACCACACACACACACACACACACACACACACACACACACACACACACACACACACACACACACACACACACACACACATTACACACATACACATATATATATATATATATATATATATATATATATATATATATATAGAGAGAGAGAGAGAGAGAGAGAGAGAGAATACAGACCTGCATCAGTGCCGGGTCTCCTCCTTGCGTGGCTACGTGACGACCTGATACCTTCCCTGTGGACTGTGTGCGATAGGAACAAGCGCATGAAAAACTGAAACCAAACCCTCTCCGTTCCCCTACCCACCCCCAGGAGGCATGACCTCCACAGGAATAACACTTCCCTCCTTCCCCTCTCCTGCACCCCCCCGCCCCATACACCGTCAGCCTCCTTCCTCGATCCTAGCCCTTTCCTCCCTCCCGTCCCGCTTAGCATCTCCCCATATACGTCCATCAACCAATCAACCTCTCCCAAGGGGCCGACGAGAACCGCCACCATTTTATGGGAACAGTTCAGCAACTGAAATCCTATACCCAGGATGCAGGCCTGATCTTACGACCCTTGCGGGATCCGGTCATCTTTTTTTTCTGACATTGTTTTTCTTTCGTCGGAACCATCTTGTGGAAGAACCCTCTAGCAGTCAGACTCTGCAGAGAGAAACAGTCGGCGATGTAAAGGAGACAACGCTTGTTAGCTGTTTTGGAGAAAGAGTCCAACTTAAGGGCTGTTTCTGACCAGTTGAAGACGAGGAGCAGAGCCTGGGGAGGCTCTCGTACGTATACACGTACGACTGCGATCGATCTCCCTCCACTCGTAACAGTGCACCTATCACTCAGTGGCAAGAATCACTCGCAGCTGAGCGGCCCACTTTTAGGAGACAGAGACTGACTCGTCGGCCCATTCAGATTAAAAAATCGCGCCAACATTATTACACACACACACACACACACACACACACACACACACACTTTCCTCCTTTTGACATCCCTGATATATATTCCAAAGCACAAGCATCTCACCAGACACTAGCAAGCAAGTTAACAAATTAGCTTCTGTGAATATGCAGAGGGGGGTGTATTTTTCTTCAGTATAAATTGTATCCTCGCCTTCCGAAATTTCTGTGCTGGATATTGCTCTTTTCTGTCCCTCTCTCTTCTTCTTCTTCTTCTTCTTCTCTTCTTCTCAGTCGCCCGTGGTTTTCTATCGCCCCCCCCCCCACCACCACCACCACAACCACTTTTTTTTCCTGTCTTTGTTCTAGAAAATCTGTATACCTTTCCCTCGTTATGGTTTTTATAATGGGGGGGGGGGGGGGGGGGGGGGGGGTGGACGGCAATAATCTGTCGACTTGGAGGTGAGACTAGCCTATGTACTGTCTAGAATTGACCGTACATGTTCATCCCGCAGTACGTGTTCGGCCTTACAGCCTCTTAACGTCCTTTTTGTTATATCATTGTGTGCTGTTTGTTTGTCTGTTTGCTTGTTTTGGATTTATTGGCCATTTTTTTTACGCATTGAGTAGGTGAATCAAGGGGGAATGCTGGGAACCCCCAGCGCAGCATAGTTAACTATGCTTTAAGGACTGCAGTAGTTCAGCTGACTTGTTATTGATTGTGCAGTAGGGTAGAGAGAGTGTCTTTCTCTTTGTTCGTGTGTGTGTGGTGGGGGGGGGGGAGGTTGTTGGGTGTTTTCTTTCCCCTAGTACAGGATTTTTTCATCTCCGTCCGTTATGACAACCCTGAAACGGCCCCGTGTGTGTTCGACTGTGCTCTGTTACACCCGAAATGGCAATAAGCAGGGAAACAGAAGTATAGGAAAAAGAAAGAGCGAACATGTGAAAGATCCACACTGTGCGTAACAGCCTGGAGAACGAGAACTAAATCCTTCCACACATAGCCCGTCGTCCGTCCGTTCTTAGTGTGCTGCACGGAACTAATCCTCCGCTTCCACTGCCGCTGCCGGTGTTGAGCCTGTATTTGTGTCGCCAGGAAGTTCGCTCACGGGAGAATTTTTCGCTATGATACAAACTGACATCATTTTAATGTGTTAGTAATAGATAGCTTGTCCCAACTTGTTTTTATTTATTCAGTTACTTAATTTTATTTTCATTCTTTGTTTCTTTGTAGATTTCATTTACCTTTTTATTTATCTGTCTTTATTTCTTTCGTTCTTTTTTTTTTCTTTATCTATTGTCATTTACATTTTTGAATGAAGTGATTTCATGATATCGTAAACCTGTTTGATACTCTCTCTTTCTACTCTCTCTCTCTCTCTCTCTCTCTCTCTCTCTCTCTCTCTCTCTCTCTCTTCTTGTCCGGGGGGGGGGGGGGGGGGGGGGTCCTCAGGCGTATACCACGTGACACAGCAGACAGGATCTCGGTTTATTGACTCGTTAAAAAAAAATAACAGACGACCACTTTAGGTATAGCGGAAAAAAAGGGGGGGGGGGGGGGGGGGGGCAGAGAGAGAGAGAGAGGGGGATGCATATTTTTTTTACGCACATAATAAAGTACTGCTCAGAACTCTGTCTCTGTCTCTCTCTGTCTGTCTGTCTGTCTGTCTGTCTGTCTGTCTGTCTGTCTCTCTCTCTCTCTCTCTCTCTCTCTCTCTCTCTCTCTCTCTCTCTCTCTCTCTCTCTCTCTCTCTCCTACCCTGTCCATTCATTTCTTTTCTCTCAAGGAATCACTTTCCTCCAGTTTTCCCAAGTGACTTAAACATGACCACCAATGTCCAGACAAAAGTGTCCACGCCAGGCCCGAATCTCCTAGTCCTCAACCAACGGACTTTATTCTGTTCACAGTCCTCCTTTTCAGCAACCCTGCCCACTCATCCAGGTCAGTGCACTGATCGAGCACAATCAGTCCTCGGGTTTTGATGGGAATGCTGAAGAGTGTGGAACGGGTTTCTAGAGAGATGTGAAGTACGCAGCACACAACGTTAATTGAACCGGGGGCGAGGTAGAAAGCAAAACTGCATACAAACTCAGAAGCACACCTACACCTTAATCAGAAGATAGGTGAGGTATAACAAGAGAGAAGAAGAAAGAGAAGGGTTGGGGGGAGAGAGAGAGAGAGAGCTGGATGCGAATTTCAATCTCACGGACCCAAGATTCTCCCGCCTTCTTGGTGAATACGTTATCCATGTTTGTCAGAACAATGTTTAATTAACACGGCGATGCTTGTATCAAAACTGCCTGGAAAAAAATCAACGGAGCTGACAGATGCTGAATAATGTCATGTGACACTGAGCAGAAGACTGGTTTCTTGATTAGAAGTGTCAGAAACAGGACACGTCCTCATTTCTGATCGTTGTTGTTGTTGTTTTTGCTGCTGCTGCTGCTGCTGTTCTTCTCCTTTTTCTTCTTCTTTTCTTCTTCTTCTCCTTCTCCTTCTACTACAACTTCTATTACTACTACTACTATACTACTACTACTACTACTACTACTACTACTACTACTACTACTACTACTACTACTACTACTACTACTACTACTACTACTACTACTACTTTTCTCGTTCAGTTGATACGTGTTCAAAAACTACTTCCCTGTTGAGATTCCACCCTTCAACACTGCAGTACATTTAGCTCTTGAGAACCTTCAAGACAAACTTCTGTTTTCCCTTCAATTTCCTCGCATCCCCTGCAAAACTAACGAATCTCTCATCACTACGGTGTTGTCGCGCAGGTCAGGAACCTCTGAACTATTTACAAAACACACACACACACACACACACACACACACACACTTTCTTCCTTAAGTAGGTAGGCCTGCAATGTGCAGGAGGCTGAAGCTCGAGTGATGGAGAGGAGTGGGGGGGGGGGGTAGGGGAGTGGATGACAGAGGACGATAGGGAAGGGAAGAGGAGAACTGGTGTGGGAGGTCGGGGTGGACGGGTGGGGGTGGGGGAGGTGGTGGGAGACAAGAGTTTCAGGTTGTCCGCTGGAGGGTCGGGGGCCGGGGGGGGGGGGGGGGGGGGGGGGGGATGGAGAGGGGATGGGGTCGCGAGGGGAGGGTCGTCCGCCCGAAATGAGAGAGAAGCTCGTTATATGTAAATGCAAATAGCATAGCACAGCAGCGACCGCACATCTCGGATGGACAGACAGACAGGGGAGAAAGCGGCGTTTCTGTCGGAAGCAGGGACTTAGCAGGAGTTGAGAGACAGACAGACAGACAGACAGACAGAGAGAGAGAGAGAGAAAGGGGGCGGGAATTGCTTGCTTGAGAGTGTGGTGCGCATGTCAAGAGGAACGGGGGGGGACGCGGGTATGAGTGGGAAGGTGGGGATAGGTAGTGGGAAGGAGGGGGAAAGGCGGTAGTGGAGGAGGAGACGTGGGTGATGAAGGATGCATGTTGTTGTCTTTCACCGCTTGGTGTGTCTTCGTGTTGTATAATGGGATGGAGAAAGCCTCCGTCTTCAACCTCTTGCCTCAATTGTTGCGATTTCAGAACTCGATGTCCTCCT
>JADBJO010001128.1:240000-262500 GCA_016801955.1 Conus betulinus
GTGTGTGTGTGTGTGTGTGTGTGTGTGTGTGTGTGTTTCTCTTTTTTTTTTCTTTCGCTCGCTTTCTTTCTGTCTGCCCGTTTTTGGTTTCTCTCCCTCTATCTTTTTTATTCTACTTGTCTGTTTTATCTCTCTCCCTGCCCCCCCCCCCCCCCCTTCCCTTTGTCTGTCTGTCTGTCTGTCTGTCTGTCTGTCTGTCTGTCTGTCTGTCTCTCTCTCTCTCTCTCTCTCTCTCTCTCTCTCTCTCTCTCTCTCTCTCTCTCTCTCTCTCTCTCTCTCTCTGAACGCAAGCTAAGTGCAGCAGAAACCAGGGTGTAGCAGTTCATACTCAGCAGACGTGGATTTGTTTAATCAGAGTGTTCAAGAACAAACACAACATACGAAATGAAATATAACAGAAGATGGGGGGGGGGAGGGGGGAGGTTCAGAGAATGGTTGTTTTGACAAGAATACCGACCGACGAGACATGGCGTAAAACTACTGCTGAAAAGGTCTAGTGGGAGGGGTGGGGGTAGGGGGCGGGGGGAGGATACGTGACAGGATGGAAAATGACTCTGTGCTGCGAAACGTGAATATCAGAATCGTAATACAACAACGACATCAACAACAACAACAGAAACAGATAAAGCATGTAGCTATGCTGAGTGAAGTAGGTGTTATCTCTGTGAAAAGTCAACATGGCGGCACTGGACACACGGCGCAACACTTCAGGGGTTCAACTTCGATTCGGATGTAATACATATTTATGCATGACGGTTCGATTACATATGTGCCATTGTCTCTCTCTCTCTCTCTCTCTCTCTCTCTCTCTCTCTCTCTCTCTCTCTCTCTCTCTCTCTCTGTCTGTCCGTCTGTCCATCCTTCTGTTTGTCTACCTGCCTTTGTGTGTGTGTGTGTGTGTGTGTGTGTGTGTGTGTGTGTGTGTGTGTGTGTGTGTGTGTGTGTGTGCGTGCGTGCGCACGCGCGTGTATTTGTGTGAGAGAGAGAGAGAGAGAGAGAGAGTGTGTGTGTGTGTGTGTGTGTGTGTGTGTGTGTGTGTGTGTGTGTGTGTGTGTTTTGTGTTCTTCTTCTTCTTCTTCTTCTTCTTCTTCTTCTCTTCTTCTTCTTCTTCTTCTCTTCCATTGTGCGTGTGTGTGCGTGTGTATGTGTGTGTGTGTGTGTGTATGAGGAGAGAGAGAGAAAGAGAGAGAGGGGGAAAGAGAGAGGACAGTGGAGAGAGAAGAGAGAGAGAGAGTTTTAGATGGATCAGGAAAGTAATGTTCAGTTACGTGACACTCAGACTGTGTTTGCAATCGCTTTAAAACGAAAATATGAGCAGCGTTAAAGAGAAAGAACAGTCTGGAGAAAGAACACGAAGAAATACCGAAAACAGAGTGACGAAAAAAGAAATATTTAAGTAGATATAAAATAATAAATCAAGCAGTATAAGGCGCAAAAGACATTTATTCAAATAGTGGGAAACGTCAAAAAAAATGAATTCAAGTAGCAAAATAACCTCAAAGATTTACGCTGGTAAAAAGTGTATAAAATTAGGAAAAACGTTTCGAAGTAACGAACAAAAATATTCGTGCAAAAATTGCAAAACAAAAAATCAGTGTTATAAAATGTACACACTAAAACAAGATGACAAGTGCAAAAAACGACGAAAAAACAGACGAATTCTTGTATATGAGACAGAAGGGAAACCGAAAGTATCAATACATCACATTTAGGTCATTAACTTGCAGATTAAGCAGGCGCAGAAGCACAGGCGGATCTCACGTACGCGCGCGTAAACACACACACACACACACACACACACACACACACACACACACACACACACACACACACACACACACACACTCTCTCTCTCTCTCTCTCTCTCTCTCTCTCTCTCTCACTCACACACACACACACACACACACACACACACACACACACACACACGCATACACACTACAATACAATACAATATTTATTCCTTTGCCCCTTTTGGAGTATGGAGGAAGGTTTTAAAGCAATAACAGGAAAAAGAAAACAAACAAGCCAAAAATGAAACATAAATTGCTTGTTAATGCTGGCATAGACCAACAATTTACAACACTTGAGATAATCTGATATACTTTGACAATAGAAGCATTTGTTTTCGATTAGTAGAGGACATCATTTGACAAAAATATTGTTAAAGATAGATTTGGGGAAGAGAAATCTTTTTGGCAAAAACGTGTTGCGCAAAGTAACGTATGATGAACATCCCATGATAAAATGAAATTTATCACGTATTGCAGACATGTCACATTTATTACACATTCTTTCTTGTTTTTGAATAGCAAATCGACGATCTATTTCAATTGGCAGTTATGATTAGAACATCTAATTTGATAAGATGGTAAATATAAACATCTGGTAAGCTAGAAATATACTTCTCCTTAAAACCAGATTTTTAAAAAATTTTGCAGAAAAAAAAACATTACTGCTGGTTTCAATGTCATGTTGCCACGCATGACGAAAAGAGCATTGCAAACTATTTTTGACATTCCTACATAATGTTTTGACGTCTGTAAAAGATTGATTGCTCAAAACACAGTCAAAACACACACACACGTGCGCGCGCGCGCACGCACACACGCACACTAGCAGGTATGACACGGCAAAATTGAAAAAAAAAAAAAAACTTTTTTCTCTCGTCCTCTTGCTGTTTAAAAAAAAAAAAAAAAAAAGGATTCTGAACAAGACAGGTCTTGTTGTATCGCACTCAATCACATTTAACGGTGACATCATTTTACTAGAAAAGAATATGCGTCTGACACTTAAGTAGTTAAACACATCGCTTCAGATGACATGCGTTTGACACACTAGAGCTGTTTTTTCCCTATCAGTATTACATTGTTGTTGTAGATTAAACGCTAACATGAAACTACATAGCTGAAATTCGACATACTATGAGTGTGTGTGTGTGTGTGTGTGTGTGTGTGTGTGTGTGTGTGTGTGTGTGTGTGTGTGTGTGTGTGTGTGTGTGTGTGTGCGTGCGTGCGTGCGTGCGTGCGTGCGTGCGTGCGTGTGTGTGTTTTTTTTTCTCTCGAAAACATCGAACAGTCTTCCAGTCTTGTCACACGTGTTTTTTTTTTATGTCAATGACGGAATGCTGCTCAGAAAGGACTTTTTTGGTGACAACGTTTAATGGTTTCTCAATCTTAACACGTTTCTTACGTTAATGACAAGAGTGCTACTTAGAGATTTCCGTTTCCCTTCCTCCACTCTTCTCTCTCACCTCTCCTCCTTTCTGTTTTTGCTGCTGTGTCTAATCGAATGACAGTTGAACCGAAATCCACTGTGAGATTCTATAACAGCCACCAAAAATTAGTTACAGGACCCATTCACTTGAACAGCATACAGTAAAACCTGGTTTTTTTTTTCTGGCTCTTGCTTCGTGCTCAAGCCACATATTCCATCCACACACCCCACACCCCTCCTCCAACACAACCATGCTCAGGTATTGTGTCACTCAGCCCCCATCACTGGCAGTTCACGCAGAGTGATCGATATCATGTTGCCATGACGCAGCCCCCCAAAGAAGACACTGCCCCGCTGCAGAGTCGCTTCGGCTGGTGTTCTGTGCTGCCGACTCTAATCCAACATGCACAGGACAATGTTCACTAAGTCTCCTGCTGACAACCATACATGCCCAGTCGCGGAGAAGACTCGAATGAGCGTCGTCTTCTGCAAGGTGCTACCACGTCTGTTGGAAACAAAAAAAAGTCTCAGGATCTATGTGAAAACAATCCCAGGATCTATGTGAAAACGGTCCCAGGATCCGTGTGAAAAACAATTCCAGGATCTATGTGAAAACAGTCCCAGGATCTGTGTGAAAAACAGTCCCAGGATCTATGTGAAAACAGTCCCAGGATCTGTGTGCAAAAACAGTTTCAGGATCTATGTGAAAAGTCCCAGGATCTTTGAGAAAACAGTCCCAGGATCTGTGTGAAAAACAGTCCCAGGATCTATGTGAAAAACAGTCCCAGGATCTTTGAGAAAACAATCCCGAGCTCTGTGTGAAAACAGTCCCAGGATCTGTGTGAAAAACAGTCCCAGGATCTGTGTGAAAACAGTCCCAGGATCTGTGTGAAAACAACAATATCTATATGAACTCAGCAAGAGCATGGACGTGAGGAGGACAATGGAAAACAGAGTGAACACTTGGGCTGCAAAACAATTGTCTTTTGGATGTAAGGAAAACGCAATCATGTTCAGTTAAATAATGTTTTTGTCTGTACAGAGGTTTATAACAAACCAGTTATATTTACGTCATTTCTAGTTGTATGTTTCGTTTGCCTAATAGTCAGTCTTCTCTGCATTAAGAGAGGTACTTTAATCATTTTTTAACTTCCTATACCCCAAGATATTCACGACTTTTCCCTCTTTCTCTATCCTCTCTCTCTCCCTCTCTCTCGGTCTCTCTCTCGCTCTCGCTCTCGCTCTTTCTCTCTCTCTCTCTCTCTCTCTCTCTCTCTATCTCTCTCTCTCTCTCTCTCTCTCTCTCTCTCTCTCTCTCTCTCTCTCTCTCTCTCTCTCTCTCTCTCTCTCTCTTTTCTTTCTTTCTCTGTCACACACACACACACACACACACACACACATGCACGCACGCGCACGCACGCACGCACACACACACACACACACACACACACACACACACACACACACACACACACACACACAGAGAGAGAGCTTTCGTATCAAGCATTTCATATTGACGTCTAGTCTGGGGGAAGAAGCACGGATCAAACAGTCGAGTCTAAAAGACGCCGAGCTCGCTACTTGGCAGTCGATTCCGGACGACATCCACGGCAAACAAGGCCCCGAAAAAGAACTCCATGTACTCTAAGAATACGGCCTTCTCTGACGTCCGTGTAGGTCTATATATACAAACTCTGCAAAACCCACTAGCACCATTGATTCTTCGATTTTTTTTTTTTTTTTTTTTTTTTTTTTTTTTTTGCGCGCGAAAGCTCGACAAACTGAGTCAGTTTTTTTTTTTTTTTTTACACATAGAAATAGATGAAATTCATTCTCTGTTCTTTTCCCTCATCGCTCTCATCTTTTCCTCCCTTCCTACCTCCACCCCTGCTTCCGTCTTTGTCTCTGTCTGTCTGTCTGTCTGCCTGTCTGTTTGTCGTCTCTCTCTCTCTCTCTCTCTCTCTCTCTCTCTCTCTCTCTCTCTCTCTGGGGTTTTTCTTATTTAACAAAATCGTTAGAGCAGCAATGGCAGATTTTTCTCTGCTACATGCACCGACACGGTCCCCACCCCTTCTGTTGTGGGCGTGATCATACGTTCTAATTTTGACAGCCGATCCATTGGATCGGATCGGGCGCTGTGGCTTCAAACCGGCCCTCCATGTGTCTGTGGTCCTTGTTCGTGTGCGTGTGGAAAAAATCTCTCTATTAGGTTAAAAAAAAACAAACAAACCCGTAATCCATCCATGCATACATGTGCATGTGCGTGACAATGTAACAAGGGGCGATTATTCATGCCCAGAGACCCTTTCACTCCAGTCATTTAGATGCTGTTGTTTTTAGTTTAGTATTTAACAGGCACTCACACTTGGTAATGATTTGAAGCTTTCGAGGTATTTTGTTGGCGTAAGATTCCATCTTACGTGCGTTTTATTGTTTGTTTTCAATAACAAACATGTAGGGTAGCTCTTGTCCCACGCAAAAATAACACAGGTCCATAACTCCAAACGAATGCTGCTGACGACACCAAATCGCCTAGCAGAATTGACAGCACACAGCGCAGATGTGTGTGTGTGTGTGTGAGGGGGAGGGGAGTGGGGGGGGTCCTTCATCTTATTTCTTTGTTTGGAGTTTGTGTATTTGTTTTGCACAGAGTATGAGAGTGTGTAGAAACAAAACTCGAAATCATTTTGTATTTGTTGTATCTGGCAACGTTCCTATCATCTACAATTAATTGAAATCTGCTGTTATGACTGTAAGAAGCAAGCGAGATATGCATCAAAGCTTTTTTCTATATCACGGTCCTTGAATTTTATATGAAAAAATTGATTGAAACGTCTTTAAAAGCCCTGTGGATGTTACGTTTGAAGGGCTCTGTGAACGTCTTTTCGTTTCATTGTATTGCACTTTATTGTATTATATTTAATTCTTTTTCATGTATATGCTGTCTCACATCCTGTGCACCACAAGTGGCAATATGCCTACGCCGCTATTTCCGGTTCTGACATACGCGACCTCACCCAGATTTATCCTGTTCCAGCCCTAGCCCCGCAGCTCTTAGGCAGAAAAACCAATCTGAAGTCGTCAAATGGCAACCCACCAAGCGAGACACAGCACTAAAGGCAAGTCACTTCAACAGTCTTCGGCGGTGCTTATTGTGATCCCACATACACTGGACATCACGTGTTAAGCCTCTGGCTGAAACCCGCAGCTGACAACGATAACTGCTCGGGGGGGAACTTCCGGTTCACGTCGCGGGCGGGCGTTAAGTTTGCGACGTCCGCTATTAATTAACGTTTGGAGTTGATTACCGACCGGATTAGACGTCAAGATGGTCCGGGAGTGACACCGCGGATGCCATCAACACCAACGCCAAGTATTTGGGCCAGTCAGCAGGATTGAAGTGCTGTGAAATTTGGTATGATATGTGTGTTTAACTGTGAACTCAGACATGGAAGGAAAACATGGCGTCAGCACACCTGTCAAACGTAAACATCAACGTGGTTCAGATTCGTCTCAGTCAGTGTCTAGTGCGTCAGATGATTCATAATCTTTAAGTCAAAAGAAAAGAAAAAGAAAAAAGATTGAGACACTAACTAGCTCTCCTGTTTCTTCGAGTGAAAAAGTGTTGACTAAATTTGATTCAGTTTCTGAGGGGAAATGGCTGATAGGGAGAGGGAAGGGAACTCGGACATGACTGAAGCAACTGTTGCAGAGGAAGGAAGTTTTTCCAATTGAAGAGGGCTGTGATCGTGAAGTTAGCAACTCGGATATCATGAACAAACTGTGCAAACTCTGTGACACTGTGAACGAACTCCGAGCAAGCATTTTTACTGTTCAGTTGGAGAATGATAAGCTGAAAAGAGAGGTCTCAGAGGCAAAGAAAGAGAGAAGAGGACCTACGCAACAGCTTGTGGAAGCCCGACATCTGGCAGAAATTGCAGATCGCAGATCTGAAGAAGTGTCTGCCTACGTACGTAGTAAATAATATGCGGATATATGGGGTGAAAGAGGCGAAAACTGAGACCCAGGAAGAGTGTGAAGCAAAGGTGCTGTCTCTGCTTAACACCAAACTGAAGCTGAAAGTCACGAGCGAGCAGATTGAGGCTGTGCACCGAGTCGGACCACATCGACCTGCTGGATCTACCGACTCCACCAAAGATACCAACAAACCGAGAGGGATTGTGGTACGATTCGTGTCGCGACGTGTTCGAGATACTGTGCTCTATGCGCGGAAAGGTCTTAAAGGTACTAAGACAGTATTTGTAGAAGATCTCACTCCCAGAGCGTACACACTACTATGCACTGTGAAAAGTGATACCAGTGTGTGTGCACAAGCTTGGACCAGAAACGGCTCAGTCATTATGAAAACGCAAAATGGTAAAATCGTCAAAGTTCGATCCTCAGCAGAGTTCAAACATTCTGCTGAACGTGCCACATGGGCAAAGAAGTAAATGCTTGTGCAAGATTAGACCTACGCCTAGTCATAAAGTGACCCTGGGTAAAGTATTGTCTGTCTTAAAACTGAACTTTTTTTTTTTTTTTTTTTTTTTTTTTTTTTTTTTTTTGACATGTAGTAAGGGATAGCCATAGTTTCAGATGCCGTTTTGAACATTTATTTTTAAGTTTATGAAGTATTTTGGTTATTTAAAATCATTTAGAAGGTTTAAATTTGCTTGTTTTATTTCCAACTAAGCTTTTTTTGTATATCAAGTGCATTGTAGATTCTAGATTAAAGTGTTATTGTGTCATTTGGAAGTTCAGATCGGGTCAAGGGTCAAGGCTGATGCAAAGTAGCCACTGACACGTTTGTTTTGATCGGTTAGGGGAAAAAATGGAAGATTACTCAAATTGGAATCATCAGTTTCATTTCATGCTTCAGGAGTTTAATTGCCAAAATCCAAAGTATACTACTATAGATTGTGTAATAATGCTGGGTTGTTCTGTCATCACATTGGGATGGTTAAGACACTTTTTCACTGTTCGAAACTTTAAGTATGGCCGTTAATGTCCAGCTGTAGGCTGTTGTCAGTCTGTTGTTGGCTACTTAAAAGTACTTAGTTCCATCTCTGGCTTTTTTTTTTTTTTTTTTTTTTTTTTTTTTAAATTTATTTGTGTTTCATGACTGTAGGATAGGCTAGAAGTGATACTGTTTTAGGTATATGTAGTGCCGGTATGTCCTGCCTAAAGACTCTCTGATTACACTGGCTGTTTGAGCCCTTCCCTTGTGTCCCAGTTAACACTGATGAACAGGGGTTTCATCGGGGTTTTTTTTTTGTTTGTTTGTTTGTTTTCCCTTTTTAATAGTGACTTCAAGGAAAGGATACTTTTTTTTTTTTTTTTTTTTTTTTTTTTCTTTTTCACCTGACAAAGATAATGTACTGAAGTGGTCTTATTCATAGTTCTCTTTCAGTGGTGAACCAAAAGAAAGAACCAGGGTATTAACATTTTTTTTCATCGTTCTGTTGCCTGGCAATGAATTATGATAGAAATATACATTATGATACATAAAATGGTGTTGTGTATGGATGGTGAACCCAAGATAAGTATGATTATGTGTTTTTTATGGTTTTCTTTTTTGTGTTTTAGATCTTATGTTTAAGTGTGTGACTGTGAGCGGTGGTATGAATGCAGAATGCAAGGGAAGGGGGGGAAAGGGGCAATATATAAAGATATTACAACTTCGAACAAACTGATGTACTTCTTGAACAATGGACAAGATCATTCACATTCCTGGTTATTAGATGCATATTTTTTTTCCAAAGGGGGAAACAATGATGTATACAATGTTGAATGGTGTTACACTTGAATTGGATTGGTGTGTGTGTGTGTGTGTGTGTGTGTGTGTGTGTGTGTGTGTGTGTGTGTGTGTGTGTGTGTGTGTGTATTTTTATCAAAGAATCAATGAGTATTGTTTTTTTGGCATTTTGTAAGTTGGATTAGTGGAGCTAAGTGCAGTGTGTTAGTTGGAACATGTGTGTTTTCATTACAGGCACTGAAACATGACCCTGACAAACGGCTGTCTAAAAATAAGTTTAATTTCTATAATCATATACAGTATGAAAACATTATACAAATAAATAAAGTGTGGCGTTTTAACATGCATAATGAATAATAGAACAGACAATACCAGCGCCTTGACAATATCATCTCTAAATTGTCAAGGTCTGGGAAATAGCAAGAAAAGAAGAGATGTGTTTCATTACCTTAGAAAAAAGAGCTTTTATATATATACTGTTTACAGGACACACATTTTCAAAAAGAAACGCACAAATATATAGAATCAGAATGGGGTTATAAATGCTTCTTCTCATCTCATTGTTCATCTTCCAGGGGGGTTGCGGTCCTTTTTAATAATAGCTTTGAATTTGAAATAAACAAAGTTGAAACAGATCCAAATGGAAATTATATCATTATAGCTTTTACAACTATGGAGAAAGAGCTGCTGTTAGTAATGTATATGGACCTAACAAGGACAATCCAGCCTTCTATGAGGAAATTACACATAAATTAAAAGCGTACAATAATAACAATATCATAGTCGTAGGAGATTTTAATGTTACACTAGAACAAGAAATTGACTGTTTCAATTACAAACATGTTAATAATCCCAAGGCCAAGAAAGCTGTTGAAGATATGATGACTGAACTAATATTAACAGATATCTGGAGGGAAAATAATCCAAGCAGCAGAAGGTACATGGAAACGGCCTTCACCTTTACAACAAAGTAGACTAGACTTCTTTCTTTTATCAGACTATTTGATTTGGTATTTTGAGGATACAAATATCTTACCGGTATAGGTCGGATCATTCATTGATCACCCTGAAACTGAAATTTGGGAAAGACACTAAACATAGTACTTTCTGGAAATTCAATACCTCCTTGTTAAAAGATAAAAAATACTTGGACGAAGTAAACACAGAAATCCAAAACGTAATAAAAGAATACACTAAAAACAATGAAGATTACAATGATCATCAAGATGCGAAAGACTCAGATATAAAATTGACGGTGTCTGATAGGACGTTTCTTGATTTTTTACTTATGAAAATAAGAGCTAAGACTATTTCCTATGCAACAATGAAGAAGAAAGAATCAACCCAAAAAGAAAAAAAAAAACGTTATACAAGGATAAAAGAAATTGAAGAAAAGGAACAAAAACACAAGAAGATTTGAAAGAACTTGAAGTGCATAATCAAGAATTAACAACTTTGAGAGAAAAGACAATGAATGGAGTATTGTTGAGGTCAAAGGCAAGATGGGTTGCAGATGGGGAAAAAATAACTAAATATTTTGTAGCTTAGAAAAACGCAACTTTTTATTAGCAAACAGATAACAAAACTTGTGAACACTCAGGGAACAGAAATAGAAGAGACAGGTGAGATTAAAAGGGAAGTTAAAAAACTTTTATGAAGAATATATACAAAAAAAGAGATCTAGAAAAATGCGAAATAAATGATTTAGTTAATGGAATTCCGAACTTAATAGAGGAAGACCGTGAATCTTTAGAGGGGGAAATAACATTGGAGGAAGCAAGCATTGCATTAAAAAACATGAAGAATGGGAAAAGTCCAGGAACAGATGGATTCGGAGCAGAGTTTTTCAAGTGTTTCTGGAAGCAGTTGGGCTATCTAGTAGTTAGGGCATTGAATGAAGCTATAGAGAGGGAGAGCTCTCCATAACACAAAGAGAGGGTGTAATTACATGCATCCCCAAACCAGGTAAACCAAAAAAGTATGTGAAAAAAACTGGAGGCCTATTACATTACTAAACGTTATATATAAAATAGGATCAACATGTATAGCCAACAGAATAAAAAAGGTACTTCCAATACTAATTAGTGACGATCAGACTGGTTTTGTCCCAAATAGATATATGGGATACAACATTAGATTAATATACGATCTAATAAACCATCTCAGTTCAAAAAATACTCCAGGTATGTTAATTAATGTTGACTTTGAGAAGGCATTCGACTCCTTAGATTGGAACTTTATGTTTAAAGTTCTAAAAGCCTTTGGGTTTGGAAAAAGTATATGTCAATGGATATGTATTTTATATAAAAATATTAAGTCGACTGTTGTTGTGAATGGTCAGATATCAGACTGGTTTTCGATTGAGAGAGGCTGTCGGCAGGGGGACCCCATGTCACCGTATATCTTCGTGCTTTGCGCGGAGATATTATCCATTATGATGAAAGAAAAAAAACATAAAAGGGATTTGGATTGGGAAACATGAATACAAGATATCACAATTTGCCGATGACACACAACTGATGATCAAAGGAGATAAAATATCATTTGAAAAATCTATCCATCTTCTTGAGAAGTTTGGAAAGACATCAGGACTGTTTTTAAATAAAGAAAAAACACAAGTTATTTGGCTTGGAAGTAAAAAAAAACTGTAAAGTGAAATATATGGAACATTTGGAAATGATGTGGGATCCAGATGAATTTAAGATACTCGGAGTATGGTTTACTAAAGACCTTACAGAAATGGAACAAAGAAATTACAAAGAAAAAATGACTGAGGTTAAAGCACTATTCAGAACCTGGCTGAAAAGAGTAATTACACCTTTAGGAAGAATAGCAGTTTTAAAAGCTCTAATTTTGTGTCAAAACTTACTCATCTTTGGCTACTGCTACCGAACCCCCCAGATTCTGTTATTAAAGAGCTACAGAGATTATGTTTCTGGTTTATATGGGGAAGAAAACGAGACAAAATATGCCGTAAGACGGCTGTTCAAGATATGAAGAGGGGGGACTGAACGTACCAAATATACAAGCAAAGATTGCAGCATTAAAATTAACATGGTTAAAAAGACTTAAAAATACAAGCCATAAATGGGAAAGATTTTATGATTTCTTGCTATCCATTTACTGAACAAATAGAAGAATATTCTCCAAATTACTTATGTATGAAAAGCAAAGATAATGTATTCTGGCAGCATGTGTTCTCCTCATATAAACAAATATATTATATGAAATAAGGCCAGAAAAGGCTGAAGAAGTATTAGCAGAACCTATTTTATACAATGAAAACATTAAGATTGGTAATAAAATGATAAAATTCAACAGCTGGAATGAAAAGAATGTTAATAGAATATTCCAGTTAATGAAAGACAATGGTGATTTTTTAACACTGGAAGAATTTAGAGCAAAATACAGAATAAATAGACTTTCTATCATATGCTGGCTGTATAGCATCAATAAAAAACTATATAAGAAAACAAGGATTCCATATTGAGAATAATATCCCTTTAGAATACAATGCAGCACTCAAAAAGATATACAATGTAGCGGAAAAAGGATCCCAAGTATACTATAAAATATTAAACAAAGACTGTGGGAGACCAAACTGTTGTACCAAATGGGCTGACAAGTTAAACAGAGATATACCCTGGAATGTGTGTTTCCAGAAAATTCACTTTACAAAAGATATCAAACTGAAATGGTTGCAGATAAGAATTGTTCACAGAATTATAGCTACTAATGTAGTATTAAAAGAAATGGGAATAACTAATAATGAAAAGTGTAGTTTTTGTAACCAAGAGAAAGACAGTATTGAACACATGTTCTGGAGGTGCAAACATGTTAAAGAGTTTTGGAAAGCATTAGAAAATGTATTTAGGGAAAAATGTCCAGTGGTGTGTAATCTACAATTTTCAGAAAATTTAGTCATATTTGGAACTGAAGTCAACTTAAAAACTGATGCAGTATTTGATTTGATAATCTTAATAGCAAAGAACTACATATATAGATGTAAAATAAATAAAAGCCACCCAATAGTTTCAGTGTTCAAAAAAATACTCAAAGAAAGATTCAGCCTTGAAAGACTAATAGCATCAGCTAATAATGACCTATGCAAGTGTGAAATGAAATGGATAAATTTTAAACCTTTATTTGAAGACCCCAATGAATAAGCCAGAATAATTCATTCATTCTCTCCTTTAGCAAGAAGATTTTTACCATCATTACTAGTATATCAGTATTATTATTACCAGTATTTTTTTTTTTTTTTTTTATCAATGTTAATACTATGATAGTATTGTTGGTAGTGTGATCACTGATAATGTGATATTATTATCCTGTATTGTTGTGTTGGTTATAGTGTGAAAAATAACTGTGGGGAGAGAATGGATAATTTCAGCTAAATAGAAAAATATGCGTATGTATAGAAATCACTGTGAATGCTGATTGACAAAAGGGTTTGTTTGCTATATATCCACTGTTTAAAAAGAATGAACAACAATATAACTAAATCTAAATGAATGTAAGCTTTCTTTTTGCCTCAAAGGGAAGGGTTGAGAAAGGGGGGGGGGGGGGGGGGGGGGGGGTGTGTGTATGGTCAGTGATATGTTTGTTCAGTTGTTAATGTAATTTTGATCCTTTAAGATTATCTGATTTATTTGATTTTTTTTTCTTTGGGATTTTGATTTGTGATTTCACTTTCCATTTATTACTTCTTTTTTTGTTGTTTTGTTTTTTTTTTTTTTTTTTTTTTCCAGATGTTTAGTTCCGTAAAAAATCTTCAAAACCAATGTTATAATTATTATGATCAAAATACGTTGCATGATTGTTGACGGTCATTGGAATGAAGAAATAAAAATGTTTAAAACAAAAATGAGGAGGAGAAAGATAATGGTGCGGAGCTCCATGTTGGTCTGTGGCTACATGACACAGCTGGTCTGTGCATTCCAACACACACACACACATATACACACACACACACGCGCGCGCGCGCGCGCGCGCGGTAGTTTAATAAGTAAAAGGGACAGAGGTGAAAAGGAAACTTAACACAACCCAGGCTGTGATTGAACTTCATTTCGTTCATGATCTACATAATCCTGTATGGCAACAAGATGAATATTGTTTTCAAAGGTTAGGGATGCGAAATCAGATTAAGAGCTACCGTTTTGGTTTCTCCCATTCTCTATGACATCGTGAAGCTATCTGATCGGTACTCATGCTGTGCGCAGTTCATGAACATCCACCGTTTTTTTGCGGCTGTCAGTGAGGAAGAGATTTTGATTGGTACTCACGCTGTGTGTAATTCATGAACATCCACCATTTTGCGGCCTGTCAGTGAGGAAAAGATTTTGTCGATGTCTGACAATGGAAAGACATGGTTTCGCCAGTATGTCTTCATCAGTCTGTCTGAATGCTGTTACATTTGCTACGCAAAACTGCAAAGTAAAAGCGCTTTCATTGTACATTGATTTGATACCACTGTCTCTTGTGCTCTATTTTGTTCTCTCTCTCTCTCTCTCTCTCTCTCTCTCTCTCTCTCTCTCTCTCTCTCTCTCTCTCTCTCAGTGTGTGTGTGTGTCTGTGTGTGTGTGTGTGTGTGAGAGAGAGAGATAGTCAGTACAACTTTAGAGTTAATCTGACAATAAATTGGTTTCAGTGTGTGTGAGAGAGAGAGAGAGAGAGAGAGAGAGCTTAGGCCGATTTGGGCGAGTCTGCTAGTGTATAATTAAACAAGTGATAATTTACTTGCCTGTGTCGCAGTTCCCCATACGCCAGTTTACCCCGGACAGAAAGAAGAGAGCCAGTAAACCAGTCTGGGAGAGAAATAGTGAACGACTAATTTGACCGCAGTAAGCACGTGATCGTCGTCCGTCTTTGCCTGGCAACATTTGATGGAGACAAGTCACTCTCGTTTCCTTTGCCTCCTGTCCCTTCCCCAGTTCCCTGCCCTTCTCCAAGACCCATCCCTCTTCCCCTTCTGTCTCTAGCCTTCCTCTCTGTGTGACCCTCAGCCCTCTGCTGCGTTGCCAAGACACTCTCTTCGTTGTGGTGATTGGAGACAGGCCTGGATGTGGTGACTGTGAGACAACTGGCAGTTTACAACAGGCATGCTTTCCCTTTCTGTGAAAAGTATTATTTGAATCTCTCTCTCTCTCTCTCTCTCTCTCTCTCTCTCTCTCTCTCTCTCTCTCTCTCTCTCTGGGGGTGGTGGTGGTGTTGGTGATAAATGTGTGTGTGTTTGTGTATGTGTGTATGTGTTTCTTTATGCATGTGTCACACTCTTTGTACAACTCTCTCAGTCTGTGTCTTTTGGTCGTCCAGTCAGTATATTTTCATATGTGTCTATGTATGTGTGAGCATGACCCAGTGCGGGCGAGTGTCCATCTTTTCCTGGCAACACTTTGATGGAGACAAGTCACTCTCGTTTCGTTTGCTTCCTTTCTCCTCCTGCCCGGTCCTCTCTGGAGTCCCCTCCTGCACGACCCATTCTCCTTCCGTTTCTGTCTCTAGTTGTCCTCTCTCTCTCTGTGACCCTCAACCCTCATCTACTGCGTTGCCAAGAAATTCTCCTCACTGTAGTAACCGGAGATATGCCTGAATATGGTGACTGTGAGACAACTCGCAATTTGCAACAGCAACAGGCATGTTTTTCTTTCTTGTGAAAATTACTGGTTGAATCTCTCTCTCTCTCTCTCTCTCTCTCTCTCTCTCTCTCTCTCTCTCTCTCTCTCTCTCTCTCTCTCTCTCTCTCGCTCTGTATGTATATATGTATGTGTGTGAGTGAGTGTGTGTGTGTGTGAGTGAGTGAGTGTGTGTGTGTGTGTGTGTGCGCGCGCGCGCTGATGCATGTTTCACATTCTTTGTACAACTGTCTCAGTCTTTGTTTCTTGGTCGTTCGGTCAGTATATATCTTCCTATGTGAGCGTGTGTATGTGTCAGCAGGAGTCAATGTAGGCGAGTGCGTAAGTATGCACCAAGGTAAGTGATAGTTCACTAGCCTGTGTGATAGTTCCCTATATGCCAGTTTACCCGGGCAGAGAGAAGAGAGCCAGTAAACCAGTCTGGGAGAGAAGTAGCGAACAACTAATCTGACCACGTAAGCACGTAGACTCGTCGTCCGTCTCTGACTCTGCTTCTCCACGATCCATTCCCCTTACCGTTTTGTCGCCAGTCCTCTTCCTCCTCTCTCTGTGTGTGTGTGTGTGTGTGTGTGTGTGTGTGTGTGTGTGTGTGTGTGTGTGTGTGTGTGTGTGATATCCCCAGCCCTCCTCTACAGCATTGCCAAGACAATGTCTTCATTGTAGAGACTGGAGATAGTCCGGGATATGATGGCTGTGAGACAACTGGCAGTTTACACGAGGCATGTGTTCCCTTTTTCTAAAGTATTGTTTGAATCTCTCTCTCTCTCTCTCTCTCTTCTCTCTCTCTCTCTCTCTCTCTCTCTCTCTCTCTCTCTGCATGCATATATGTGCATGTGTGTGTGTGTGTGTGTGTGTGCGTGTGTGTGCGTGCGTTTTATGCATGTGTCAACCCTTACTGTCTTTATCTCCTGGTCGTTCAGTCAGTATATCTCCATAAGTGTGTGTGTGACTGTGTGTATGTGCGAGCTTTAGCCAATGCAGCAGGCAAGTTTGCTGGTGTGCTCTAACACAAGTGATAGTTCACTTGCTCTTTCGCAGTTCTTTATATGCTAATTTACCCCGGGCCAGAAAGAAGAGACCCAGTAAAACAGTCTGGGACAGAAGTAGCGAACAACCGATTTGACCACGTAAGCACGTGAAATCGTCGTCCGTCTTTCCCTGGCAACACTTTGATGGAGACAAGTCACTCTCGTTCCCTTTGCTTCCTTTCTCCTGCCCGGTCCCCTCTAGACTCCCCACCTCCTACAGCCCATCCCCTTTCCCTTCTGTCTCCAGTCCTCCTCTCTGGGAACCTCAGCTCTCCTCTACTACTATGCCAAGACACTCTCCTCGTTGTTTTGACAGGAAATAGGCCTGGGCATATTGACTGTGAGACAACTGGCAATTTACAACAGACACTTTTCCTTTTTGCGACAATTACTGGTTGAAGCTCTCCTGTCTCTGTCGCTCTCTCTCGCTCTTTCTCTCTCTCTCCCTCCCTCACTCCCTCTCCCTCTCCCTCTCTCTCCTCTCTCTCTCTCTCTCTCTCTCTCTCTCTCTCTCTCTCTCTCTGTTCTCTTCTCTTTTGAGTGTGTATCTATATGTTTGTACACTTTATCTGTCCGCTCAGTCTGTTTCTGTTGGTCATTTAGTCCGTATATTTGTAGATGTGTGCACGAGTGTGTATCTGTGTGAGACTGTGTATGTGTGACCATGAGCCAAGCGGGCGAGTGTGTTAGTGTGCACTTAGACAAGTGATAGTCCACTTGCCTGTTCCACAGTGCCTTACATGCCAGTTTTATCCTGGGCGGTAAGAAGAGAGGTGGTAAACCAGTCTGGGAGAGAGGTACCGAACGACTGATTTGACCACGAAAGCACGTGAAATCGTCGTCCGTCTTTCCCTGGCTACACTTTGATTAAGACAAGTCACCTCCGTTTCCTTTGCTTCCTTTCTCTTCCCCAGCCACTCTGCTCATAACGGTGACTGGAAGTACGCCTGGAGATTTTGGACAGTGAGGCAACTAGCAATGTACAATAATAATAATAATAATGAATACTTATATCGCGCCAGTTCTCGGCTAGAGACCAAGCTCTGAGCGCTTTACAATCAACACTCGTTTACACAACGGGCTGCCTGCCTGGGTAGTGCCGACTGAAGAGCTGCCAGCTGGCGCTTCATTCAGTCGTTTCCCGTGTCATCCAGTCAGTATCGTTCGATGTCTGTCACTCGTTTTCCTTACTTCCTTCATTCTTTCCATTTTTCACGCTGGGTGCATGCTGTGTGTAACGTGTCATCCACACCAACGGCCAAACTGGCCTACTCTTCCGAAAGTTGGTGATGGGATTTTTACGTGTGTGCAAGATGTTATGCGTGCGTTCACACACGGAACCTCGGTTTATAGTCTCATTCGAAGAACTGTATGGGAAATGGAACCAGAACCAATGTTAACTCCGAGGGAAAAATCCCCCTGTACCGAAACACCCCGGCGGAGGTTCGAACCCGCAACCCCAGGATCACCAAGATTACGAGTCCGGCGCTCTACCAGCTGAGCTATTCCGGCTCCAGGCATGTTTTCCGTTTTTTTGTTAAAATTATTGGTTGAATCAATCACTCTCTCTCTCTCTCTCTCTCTCTCTCTCTCTCTCTCTCTCTCTCTCTCTCTCTCATCATGGGTTCTTTTTTCTTTTGTTCTTCTTCTCTCTCTCTCTCTCTCTCTCTCTCTCTCCCCCCCCCCCCCCCCCCCCCCCCCCCCCCCCCTCCGTATGTGCACGTGTGTGGGGAATATGTGAGTGGATTGCTGGGCGTGTATGTGTGGTGGATTGGGGGCGGTCTTTTTTTCCCCCCTGCCTCATCTTCTGTACTACTTAGTGGCATTACCCCCCATGCCGACCATTCCAGCTTCCCCGTCTACAGTCTGACCTTGGCTTATTCCGCCACAACCCCAACACTGTCAGCCCACAAGAACCAGTCAGTATTAAGCCAACATGAGGCAACCCACCAGAAGAGATCCTGTTCCGCTGCTGATTCACTTGGTGGTGTCCAGTGGAGCCTGTTCTGATCCAACACGTGCAAAAAAACACCATCTTCTGAGCTCCCGGTTGATTTCATTATTTGCTTCGTCCTGAAACCAGCGTGAGTGAGCATTCCCAACCAGAGGGCGACTCTACGTCTATCCAGTGACAGATCCCTTCAACTCCTTGTAAATAACCTCGACATGAACTCACCAAGGGCACAGACTGGACACAACACGGAAACTGAGTGGGACATGAAGGGCCACAGAAACATATGCCGTACGGGGTGTCTACTGTCAGTTTTACCTGTAGGAGTATGTGTGTGTTTGTGTCTGTGCACTCACGTGTGTGTGTGCGTGTGTGTGTGCGTGTTGTGTGTGTGTGTGTGTGTGTGTGTGTGTGTGTGTGTGTGTGTGTGTGTGTGTGTCTGCCTGTGTGTATTTAGGTACGTAACTTTTTTGTCGCGTGTGCCAAGTTCCTTATTTGCCACTTTGCCGAAGGCAGAAAGAAGAGAACCGTTTTAAACCACTTTTGGATAGCACTAGCAAGCGACAGCATTTGACTGTGAGGGCACGTGAAATCTGTGTCCCTTTTCCCACAGCAACTTTTTGATGGAGACAAATCACTGTCCCCTCCTCTGCTTTTTCGTCCTCTCCTAGTCACCCTATCGTCCTCCCCTCCCTGTCCCATCTTCCACCACCCACCGTTTCAACGTCCTGCTCTATCCAGCCTCTCTTCCTGTTGAAAGCCAAAGGCCTGCTTGAACGCACTGTACAGAAAGTCTACCGTGTCAGTGACTGGAAACGGGCCTGGAAATGGTTACTGTGAGCCATTTGGCCATTCAGGACTGCCACTTCTCGCGATCGTTTTAAACAATTGGTTGAACGTTACTTTGTTTCTGTCTCCATCTTTCTATGTCTGCCTGTGTCTGTGTGTGTGTCTCCCTCTTTTTGTCTCTGTCTTTGTCTGTCTCTGTCTCTCTGTCTGTCTTTCTCTTTTCTCCGCCTCTTTGTTACCAGTGAAAGAGAGAGAGAGTGTGTGTGTGTGTGTGTGTGTGTGTGTGTGTGGAGGGGGGGAGGGAGTTGCGCGCGTGTGTGTATGAGTGTGTGTCTGTGTCGATGACTGTGTCTGTAAAGCCTGTGTTTCTTCCAGTGTGCATGCGCGTTTGTGACTGCGCGTGAATATTGGCCAACGAGCGTGTGTGCTAGTAGGTATAGCTAGGCAAATGACCCTTTACTTGTCTGTGTCACATTTCCTAAGTTGCCTGTTGATCTGAATCAGAAAGAAGTAAGTCGGTAAACCATTTCGGAAGAGAAGTAGTAGCGAACGACAAAGCTGAAATCGCCGTCCGTCTTTCGCAAGCAAACACTTCGTTGGAGAAAAGCCACGCTTATTCCTTTCGCTTCGTTTCTCCTTCCCTGTACCTCCTAGTCCCTATCGTCCACGGCACTGTCCTTCTTCCCCTTCCTTCCCTTGTCCTTCCTCTCTCTCTCTCTCTCTCTCTCTCTCTCTCTCTCTCTCTCTCTCTCTCTCTCTCTCTCTCTCTCTCTCTCTCTCTGTCTGCCTGTATCTAATGATAACAATAATAATGATTATTTATGGCGCTTAATCTTACATCATAAGCCCTAAGCACTTACAAATACGTGAAAGGTTTAAGAAAACATACATGAAACCAATGAGAAGATGAATATTGCAATGAGTATCATGCATCTACAAGTAAGGGTGCATATTGACAAACACACACACACACACACACACACACATACACACACGCGCACGCATGCTCGCACTGACTGTCTGTCTGCCTTTCTCTCTCTCTCTCTCTCTCTCTCTCTCTCTCTCTCTCTCTCTCTCTCTCTCTCTCTCTCCCTCTCTCTCTCTCTCTTTCTCCATGTCTCTCTGTCGCTATCTCTCTGTTTCTGTCACTGTCTCAGTCTGTTGTCTCTTTTTGTCTGTCTGTCTGCAAATTTCTCTCTCTCTCTCTCTCTCTCTCTCTCTCTCTCTGTCTCTCTCTCTCTCTCTGTCTCTCCCTCTTGTGTCTGTGTGTGTGAGTGAGTACGTGCGTGCGCGCGCGTGTGTGTTTTTGTGTGTATGCACGTGCGAATGTGTGTACGTTTGTGTATTCATGCACTCAGGCATATTTATGTATATACATGCATAAGTGTGCTAACGCGGGCAAGAGCTCATATGTGCATTAAGGTCAGTGGCACTCAGCTTGTGTGCACCACCGTTCCTACGTTACTACTTAGCTTCAGGCAGGAAGAAGAGAGCCGGTAAACCCTTTTTTTTTTTTTTTGGGGGGGGGGGGGGGGGGGGGGATAAAAGTAGATAGCGACCATTTCGACCGACCGCACGAGCACGTGAAACCGTCGTCCATCTTTCTCTGGCAACACGTTCTTGCAGACAAATCACTCTCAACTCCCTCAGCTTCTTTTCGCCCCATGTGTCCACCGACTACCCCCTGCTTCCCATTTCCCACTATCTCACCTTCTCTCTGTCTGTCTGTGTCTTCACCACTTTTCACTGAGTAGCCTTCCTACGACGTTCGTCTCCGTGTCCCCCTGTATGACTAACCCTGAAGCCTTCTTGAGTTGCGCTGCTGAGGTCTGCAGTGCCAGCGGTGGGAACGAGGCTGGGAAATACTGACTTTCCGATGTTTGAGCCATTCGTTACTGGCATTTTTCTTGCTTTCGAGAAAATGAATGGTTGAAGCTGTCTGTGTGTGTGTGTGTGTGTGTGTGTGTGTGTGTGTGTGTGTGTGTGTGTGTGTGTGTCTGTCTGTCTGTCTGTCTGTCTGTCTCTCTCTCTCTCTCTCTCTGTCCTCTCTCTCTCTCTCTCTCTCTCTCTCTCTCTGTATATCCTTTTTTTTTGCGCTTAATTCGAAATTTATGCAGTGATCTTTTTTTCCCTTTCAGAAAAAAAGTATCGGTGCTCTCAAGTGCGTTCACACCACACACACACACACACACCCACACACACACACACACACACACACACACACACACGTTCGCTCTGTCTGTCTTTCCTCTCTCTCTCTCTCTCTCCTCTCTCTCTCTCTCTCTCTCTCTGTCCGTGCCTCTCTGTCGCTATCTCTCTGTTTCTGTCACTGTCTCAGTCTGTTGTCTCTTTTTTGTCTGTCTGTCTGCAAATCTCTCTCTCTCCTCTCTCTCTCTCTCTCTCTCTCTCTCTCTCTCTCTCTCTCTCTCGCTGTGTGTGTGTGTGTGTGTGTGTGTGTGTGTGGTGTGAGTGAGTGCGCATGTGCACATGTGTGGTGTGTGTGTGTGTGTGCATGTGCGAATGGTGTGTACGTTTGTGTATTCATTCACTCAGGCATATTTATGTATATACATGCATAAGTGTGTTAACGTGGGCAAGAGCTCATATGTGCATTAAGGACAGTGGCACTCCGCTTGTGTGCACCACCGTTCCTACGTTACTACTTAGCTTCAGGCAGAAAAGAAAAGAGAGCCGGTAAACCCTTTTTTTTTTTGGGGGGGGGGGGGGGGGGTATAAAAGTAGATAGCGACCATTTCCACTGACCGCACAAGCACGTGAAGCTGTCGTCCATCTTTCTCTGGCAACACGTTCTTGCAGACAGGTCACTCTCAACTCCCTCAGCTTCTTTTCGCCCCATGTGTCCACCGACTACCCCCTGCTTCCCATTCCCACTATCTCACCTTCTCTCTGCCTGTCTGCGTCTTCACCACTTTCCCCTGAGTAGCCTTCCTACGACGTTCGTCTCCGTGTCCCCCTGTATGACTAACCCTGAAGCCTCCTTGAGTCGCGCTGCTGAGGTCTGCGGTGCCAGCGGTGGGAACAGGGCTGGAAATACTGACTTTCCGATGTTTGGGGCATTCATTACTGGCATTTTTCTCACTTTCGAGAAAATGAATGGTTGAAGCT
>JADBJO010001128.1:265000-277500 GCA_016801955.1 Conus betulinus
GAAAAAAAAAAAAACTACGTTCTCTCTCTCTCTCTCTCTCTCTCTCTCTCTCTCTCTCTCTCTCTCTCTGCCCCCACCTACCTTTGTCTCTACCCCTCCCCCTCTCTCTCTGTCTCTGTTTTTTTCTACATTTCTCTCTCTCTCTGCCTCTGTGTCTCTCTCCCTGTTCCTGCCTCTCTCTCTTTACATCTCTCCTACGTTTAAAATCTTATTATAGAGATGGTTAATAAGGATGACAAATACGGAACATTGATCACTGAAAGTTTTGGAGCAAAGGGGGAAAAAAATAACACAAAACAAACGAGAAGGCGAGCAAGAAACCTGGGAAAATGAAATGTCTAAAAAATGCAATGTGAAGGTGATTTTTTTTTCCCGAACGAAAGCGATTGAAATTCAGCACATAAGAGTGAAACTCACAGAACACGAAATTGAATCAGAGAGGGACTGGAAATCTAAAGCGAGAATGAAAGGAATGAATAAGTACAGAAAGACAAAAGAGGGGAAGAAGTACGAAGGAAATAGGGGGGGGGGGGGGGGGGGGGGGGGGGAACAAGAAGATATTGTATCTTTCAAAAGAAATCGATTGAAGTTTAGGTCATGGAGTGAGCGAGAGAGACAGACAGACAGATAGAAAGAAAGAAAGAGACGGGGAAGACAGGGATAAGAAGAGAGAGAGAGGGCAGACTGACACAGAGGCGTACAGAGAAAGACAAAGAACCAGATAGGAGACAGACAGTGAGAAGTCAGACAGACCCACAGAGAGAGAGAGAGAGAGAGAGAGAGAGAGAGAGAGAGAGTACTGATACTGTGCTTGTCTTCATCTAATCTTATGATCCTTCGTGGACAGACCGACCGAGAGATGAATGAGCAAGCAACTAAACAGGTGGATCAGCAGGTATGAAGGACTATTGTCAACAGGGAAAATCTGAGTATTGAAATTGGTAGGTCGAAATACTGAGATCCAGAAAGAAAGGGATCTAGACAGACAGGCAGATCGATAGATATCCAGACAATAGATCCGCTGGTACCATTCATTGATTGATCGGGTCGTTTGATAGCTAGATACATAGAAAAAAAAAAAACCAAGCCCCTTACTCTTTATATAACGAACCAAAATCCCAACCCCTTACTCTCATATAACCAACCCTAGAGAGTGAATGACCTGCCAACGCACGTCCCTGAAACTGCATCCCCCGAAGCTGCAGCGAACTCCAATTCCGTGGCCCTGTGACACGCAGAGAGCAAGATGTTAAAGAGTACTTCTCACCACGCGACTCTCCCTCGCACGCGAAGGTCGTGCGAACGTCGACCTTGCACGAGCGAGAAGACCGCGGCAGTCGATCGAGTTCAATGTCCCATCGCCGTGTGGGCGACTCACGACGGGGACGGATACCGACCGACAACTGTTCTGCCAGTCACACACACACACACACACACGTACAGAATTTGACGACCATATGGTATAGTGTACAGACAAATAGAGAGATATGCAACAGAGCAACAGACATGAAAAACAAAGAGGACAATGTTTAAAAAAATATCTACTTACCAAATTTACCTACCTTCCGCTTCAGATCTGTTTCATCTTCGAAACAATTAAATATTATCTTTAAGAAATAAAAGTCAAAAGGGAAATCATTTTCTGAGTTATTAACATCCACCTCCCCCCCCCCCCCCCTCCGTCCCCCCTCCCCGTCACACCAAAAATAGTAACTTCCCCTGATTGGTAGGTAAAGCTGTTGGCATTAACAATCTCCACTCTCTGGATCGTGTGCTTTTAGTGACTGGTTTCTAAGTTTCACTCATTTTGAAGGCAATTCTCTTTGGACATACTAGTCATTTGTGCTGTGTTTACGGAAATCGCCGTCACATGCAAAACATTCAATTACATTAATCTAATACTGGATTAGGTAGAAATGAATTGACAACTGACTGTCACGTCTTTAGCTATGTCAGAGTAGATACAAAACAATACAAAACAAATCAAGCAGAAACCCATGGTGTGCATAGAATCGAGATTTGTTATTTACTATAGGCACGGTTTTTTCCCTTTGTTTCTCGCTTGCGGACGGAACCAGCCAGCGATGCCACTGCCGGTCGGAATTTTATTAATGACGCTCAAAAAGTTTGTTTCAGTTCATGTTATTTATAGCCCAGATGACCTCCCAGAGCCACATCAGAACTGAGCAGAAGGTGGATTAAGATGGTGGAGGTAGGGATCGGATATTGTCAAACGTGACATCGGGTAATCGATCATTCTAAGGTTTTTAAATTGACCATTTTGTTTTCGTTTGTTTGTTTTGTTTTGTTTTTTAATAAGCTACCACACCTGACAGTTTTTTTTTTTGTTTGATGGGGAGAGAGAGGGGGCGGGGAAACAGGGTCGGGGCTGGGTGTGGCTATCTGGTTGTGAAAAAATGTCCATAAAACGTGAGCAGTGTGCACGTCGAACATTTGCTATCCTGTGGTGCCTAGGAAGATAAGTCTAAAGCTTTGTAAGTGTACACCGTGGGATGTAGACTGTAGGATGGCAGGGGGGTGTGGCATCGATCGCCTCGGAGGCACAGACCGGTTGACCCATGGTGGTGGTTGTTTCCCAGCAGATTGAGGATAATGGGGAGAGGAGGAAGGTTCGAGTTGTCTTCGAGACTTTGTTGCGGTTAGAAAAGATGTGGAAACTGCTTCCTGATTGCGACATTCACGAAGAAGGTGAGTGGGCAGACGCGTTGTGTGAATAAAAATTAATAGAACAATAGTGGGGGGGTCACTGGACTGATGGGTCGATGGAAGGATACACAGACGGGTTACACGCACAGGCACACACACACACACACACACACACACACACACACACACACACACACACACACACACACACACACACACACATACACACACACACACACACACGGAGAGAGAGAGAGAGAGAGAGAGAGAGAGAGAGAGAGAACTCGAAAAATCTTTATTCGATCAAGGATTGAGATTGTAGGGTCAGCCTATTCTTCCAATCTGTTCTTGCTAAGAGAGAGAGAGAGGGGGGGGGGGGGTAATCTAGAGTTTGATCATTTACTTGCGGAACTGGTCACCGCCCGGCCCTTTATCTTCTTCAATTTCCTCTACAGATCTTCAGACTGCCCACGAATTCACCGCCCTCCGACTCGGCGTCACGTGGCATCAGGACCACTGGTACACACTGGACGTACCTATTGTAAACATGACTTTTGACAATCGAACACTACCCAAGGGACACAATAGCAGCGCACTGTCTCCCTTCGCAGGGAGGGGGGGGGGGGGGGGGGGGGCTGAAGACGATCTGATGTTAGTATCTCTCCATGGATTACTGCGGCTGGAATCGCGACAAAAGAAGGCCTGGGTGTGTATGAGTAGGTAAATGCAGACAGTATTTCCTACCAATCGCAAGAAAGGTTTCAAACTTCGGCAAAACACGTAGCCCGACATGTATATCGATATTTCAAATTAAAAAAAAAAGAAGACAGCAATGAAAAAACAAAGCTCAAAACAATCGAGCCACTGATTTGGCTTCTTTCTGTTTAGAATCTACTTCATATTCGACACAAACAAGGTAAATGTTTTCAGGGGATAGAGGTTAAATTGAAAAATCTTGTCTGATTATGTTCAACTCCCCCCCCCCCCCCCCCCTCTCCTGCGCCAAAAATAGAAACATCATGTGATTGGTAGAAAGAGCCGTCGACATTTTTACCATCGTATTGGGAAGTTGACTGACTGACGACGGAATGATATGGCTGAGAGGGAACTGAGTACGAGCAGCAGGTGAATAGAGTTAGCTTCAAAGTAAAATGACTCTAGACTGAAAATTGGACGAATGAAGAAAAAAGAACTTTATTAGTGAGTGCGCCAAAGAACAGGGCCAAACAAATATATAAGACAAACCTGGACGCTTTTCGACCTCTTAGCCCTTCTTCAGGCAGGCTAAATAACATTCAGGACAAAGGGGAATTGAGATCTTGGTAAGTACTAATCTCGGGGAAGCTGACAGAGTTTGGCGAAAGCCGCTGCCCGACACACGTGTCAATGTGTATAGAATATGAAAGACAAATGGAGCCAAAGACTGTGAAAGGTAGTCTCTGTCCCTTAGAAATCCAGCTCATCTTCAACACAAACAAGATCAATGATGCCTTTGAAGTTTACAGCACAATAAACACATCTTTTCTATGTACCGCCATTAGGTTGTTTTCCTCCATGAACCTGTAAATAGTGGTGTCCTAGGATTAGCGGATATTCTAATTTCAGTTCTCATTCCCGATGTGGAGTGCTAAAAGAAAAAGGTCCACCGTTTCCTGTGCCCATCCCCTCCTACGTTTTGTTTCTCTTCTCGGCTTCCTGTCTTCCGAGTCAGTCTGAAATTGTGAGACCATCAGGGAGATGATGGCGGAGGCGCGTTTGTGTGGTATAGTGTAGGGTCGCTTATTCCCTCTGCCCGGCAAAACTTACCCCACGGATAGATTGTTTGGATGTTGAGTTAGGAGAAGGACCAGCACTGCTGGCTAGGGCTATTGATGATCGTCCGTTAATTCGGTTTCAGGATGTTTTTCTCCTTTCGCAGTCTTGTACCTAACCTTTTTGTTCCGAAAGAAAAGGGATGAGAGAGACGAATCAACAAACACACACACACGCGCGCGCGCACGCACACACACACACACACACACACACACACACACACACACACACACACACACACACACACACACACACGTACTCACGCAAGCACGCACAAACACAGCACTTTGTCTCCAGGAGTAAATAAATATGCACGAAAAATGGAAATCACAATGTTGTTTACATCTCCTCTAGCTCCCCCCGCCCCGCCCCCCCCCCCCCCCCCCACCCCACACACACACACACACGCACACACACGCGCGCACGCACACGCACACGCGCACACACACACACACACACACACACACACACACACACACACACACACACACACACACACACACACACACACACACACACACACAGCGCCTTGCCTCCGGGAGTGAATAAATGCGCATCAAAAATAGGAATCACAATTTTGCTTTACATTTCTCCTCGCCCCCACCCCACCCCACCCCCCCACAAACACACATCCGCTCTCTCCCCCACACCACCACCACCACCCCCCTACGTCCTTTGCCAAACCCTGTTCCTCTCTTTCTCCGCGTATATTTCAGGATCGCCCCCCCCCCCCCCCCCCCCCCCCACACACACACACACACACACACACTCCCCTGCATGATTCTTTATTCCGTGGGTGGCAACACGACTACTACATGTTTCTGTTGGTTTTTACATGGTGGCAAAATGCAATGGGATCTTCCTTTGGCCACATTTTCACATTCTTATCTTTCCACCAAGTTTGGTTTAAATCGGCTCGATCTTTTCCGCTACACCTTGCTGACAGACAAACAAAGGGACAAAGGTGCTGACCAGCATCAAGAACCTTTGCAATGGGAGCCTGAGAAAAAACATTATACCGACAGCTCTGGCCTCCTTCACTGTCTTAGTTTATACAGTTTTAAAACCCCGCCTGTATAATCGTGTTCAAGGCGCTTGTGTAGAAAGAGCTTTAGTCTCGTATGCTGAAAAAAAAAGAAATCCGAAGGGTTTGGGTCCCTGGCTGACACAAGGTTCCAATCTCTTGAGTGTAGAAACCTCGGGTTCTGCTTGCATGAAGAATGTTACATTCCTTTGGTTTCATCAGGCGCAGGCCTGTGTACATAGAGTCGCGGTCTCTTGTGTGTGCAAATAGTTCCCGTTTTTTTTTTCTCTAGTCCATTGTATGTCAAGTCTACTGCATGTAAAATGTTCCTGTCCAAGGGTGTAAAGGGTTCCTGTCCCTTGCATGCCAATAAAAAGCTTCAGCCCCTTCTTTGGAAAGTGTTCCTGGTTTTCAAAGCGTTGGTGTTTTTATTTGTGGAAAGCGTTTCAGTCCCTTCTATGAAAAGTGTTACAGCTCCCTAAACGTGAAGGATTCCTGTGTCTGAAGTGAACACAGTTTCAACCTCTTTCTAAAGAATGCGTTCGTATCCTTTGCTTCATCGCCATAATATGTGAAATTGGGACTCCTCTCTCCAAGAACAGCTGTTCGCCAAAGTACTACGCCACCCATTTTCTCACTGTCCAACGCTTATGATCACCACCAGCGGTATCGTTGTCATCGCAATCGTCACGAATGCGAAGGCACAACACTAGTAATTGATGTAAACCTTTTCCGTCTTCGTCTTCGGTAGTCTTCGGCTTCGTCAGTTTGTTTGCAGCCTGAGATGTCGCTTCAAGAAGAAGACAAAGACAAAGAAAAAAATTTCTTTTTTTTTTTTTTTGATGATGAGGATGATGACCACGATGATGAAGATGACGATGATTGTTGTTGTTGTTGTTGCTTTGTTCAGTTCAGTTTCAGAGGCGTTCAAAGATAAACACTCCGCCAAATCATGAAAGACGACCGGAAAAGTACACATTTGGCACCGCCGCCCGAGGTAAAAGAAGCGCTCTACAATTAGTTCCGTTTCTTACGCAAGGCAGGGCAGCAGGTGTAGGCTATTTTTGGCGCCAGAATCGCTGACTGTGTCAGTTTCAGCTGGAAATAGACATACTGGGGAAGAGGAGGAGGCGGGGCAGGATGAAGAGGGGAGTTCTGGTGGTGATGGTTGGGGAGTCTAGGGCAGTGTGGGGACGGGTGGAGTTTGACCTGAATGTATACACAGCCACACCCCCGTCAGCCTGCTGCTGCGTAATTGCATCTGTCCAGAATTGCAGGGTGTGTATACACATACGTACTCTCCAGGGTCCAGACCCGAGTCTCGGGGGTAAAGAGCAGATGTTCTGATTCCGGTGCACGAACTTTATTCCTGATGAAGGAATTACTCGAGGTCATCGATTTCTTGTTGTTGTCATAGCTTGTCGATTTTGTTTGTATTTTTGTTCGTTTTTCCCCCATCTCTTTTGTTGTCTTCAGTATGTTCTGTCTGTAATGTTTTGTGTATAATGCCTTGTATATTTTTAACCGTGTGCCTCTCTCTGTAGCGTCTTGGTTTATCGGGTGTCTGTTAATAGTTGTTTGTTTGTTAGTGTCAGTCTCACCGGGTCTATCTGCCTCTGTCTGTCTGTCCCTTCCTCCCCCACTCTCTCTCTCCCCTCTCCTATCTATGTATCTCTGTGTGAGTGTGTGTGTGTGTGTGTGTGGTATGTGTGTGCGCCCGCTCGCGCGCGCGCGCGCGCGCGTTCCATCAAAAGTAATCTCACGGTAAACTAGTTTCGGTCAGTTGGTCAGTGTGTTTCTTTTAGAAAATTATGAAATTCTGATTTTTGTTTCTTTTTATGAACGAAGAAGCTTCAGTTTCTCTCTCTCTCTCTCTCTCTCTCTCTCTCTCTCTCTCTCTCTCTCTCTCTCTCTCTCTCTCTCTCTCTCTCTCTCTCTGGGAGGCTTATTTCCTTATAAGATTATGTAATGCACTTCTTTATATAAAACTATATGAAATGTATTATTTATTATTAATTATTGTTTATGTATTTGAAATGTATCATGAAATATTTCATGAAAATAGAATCCCTTTCACTGCCATTGTTTAAGCAGAGTTCGGTAAATAAATCAAGAATGATAGGGGCATATCTTTGTGTGATGTAAGTGGTAAACTTTTTAGTTCCATCATGAACTGTAGATTTCAAGCGTGGCTTCAGCAGAATAATATCGCAGGTCAACACCAAGTTGATTTTAAGAAAGGCTGTTCTAGGATTAATTAAATGTTTACTCTTTAAGCAATAGTTCAAAAACAATTCTCTTGGAATCATAAGTTGTACGTGTGTAGCTTTTATTGACTTTGAAAAGGCTTTCGATTCTGTATCAAAAAACTGCTTTGGCCTGTTCTACATGACAGTGGAATTGAAGAAAAAATCTAAAACTGCATTAAAAGTATGTATGATAATGTTAAAGCAAAGGCAAGAAGTGATGTTCATTTCACCGATTTTATTATGTGTACAAGAGGTGCTGAACAGGGTGACCCCTGTAGCCCCATCCTTTTCTCCTCATTCAGAAATGAATTAGCTCATGATATAATTCAAAATGGAAGATATATGGTATAACACTAGCTTCTTGTTCCACTGAATTATTCGTTTCATTATTAGCTGATGATATAGCAGCATTGCTCTCTGAAACAGCTTTTGGTCCCGCAAATCATTTGAGCAATCTTCATAAAGCACTATCTCGACTTCTACTATAGTTAACATGAACAGAAGCAACATTGTGGTATAAAAGGACGATAGTTACCAGCAGAAGAAAGATGGTATTTAAATGGTGAAGAACTGCCCGTTGCAAACTGTCGTAAATACCACAGCATGTATTTCACCACTCATCATAGCTTTGAAGTTGCCTGCTAAGACTAGAAGCAGAACAAAAAAGGCTTCATTGAGTATCATTCGTAAGTTATTTTAGTGTAAAATTCTATTTTCAAATGTGTTCCTTTAAATATTCGACTCTCAGGTTCCACCTATTGCTACGTATAGCGCGGAATTGTGGGATCAGATAAAGCAGTAACTCATCCCGAAAAGGTACACCTGTATACACTTAAGAAATTCATCGGCGTTCAGTGAAAAAGGACAAATGATTTAGTTTCTGGAGAGACGGGATGTCACCCTTTTATATTAAGTCCAATATTCGATGTTTCATGTGTAATGGCTGACAAAAAAAAAAAGAAGAAAACCGTTACGTATGGACGAGAGTAGGCTGCGGCTAAAAGCTTATCAGATGTTGTTAAATCTAGATTCCAAAGGCAAACAAACATGGATGAATGTTTGTGAAATGTTTACATCAGAACGGATTTGTGTTGGTATGCTTCAATCAGGAAGTGCAAGATGTGAGCGAAGTTTTGAATGAATTTTGTCAGATATTGACTGATTGCGCGTGGCAAAACTCGGAAGATCACGTGCAGCAAAATGACAGATTTTCATGGTACAGTACTTTTAAACCCTCATGAAATGGCGTAAGCTATCTTTTGCTGCAAGTAGAAAGATGAATTAAGCAGCTTTTGACGACGTTTAAACCTTGGTCACTGACATGACAATATGTCGCAATGAGAGAAAAGCGCGAAGGAAGATTAATTGCATACTTTGTTGTCCTGCTGTCAATAATCTGAGAAAAGAATATTTTTCTCTAGAGTTTTATACACACCAAAGCCTTTTGCCTGCATCTCGTGTCAAAGCAGAACGAAAATACTGTGCATATATCTCTTAAAAGTTTTATAAAGACGTGCATATTTCACAAGTAATGTTGCTTATTCCCCAGCCGACCGCAAAGGGCCATGTCAGGGCTGGCATATTTGAAAAAGGGATCTATAAAATCTTGCGTATCTGTAAAACCACGTCACTGATCTATGGGAAAAAATGTCGGCATGTCGGTCTTCATTATTTGTTTTATTTTGTTTAGCTTTGCTCGCTTACTATCGCAAATGTTTGTGTATTCATCTTACTTCAACTGGGGCTATGGTCTTTGAATAGAATTAGAATCTCTCTCTCTCTCTCTCTCTCTCTCTCTCTCTCTCTCTCTCTCTCTCTCTCTCCCTCTCTCTCTCCTCCTCTCCTCCCTCCTCCTCCTCCTCCTCCCTCCTCCTCCTCCTCCCTCCTTTCTCCTCCTCCAGCTCCTCTCCTACTCCTCCTGTTCCTCCTCCCCCCCCCTCCCGTCCTCCTCCTCCTCCTCCCCCATCCTCCTAGTCTTCCTCCTCCTCCTCCTATTCTTATTCTATCTCCTCCTCCTCGTCTTCTTCCCCCATCTCCTCCTCCTCCTCCTCCTCCCCCTCCTCCTTCTCTTCCTCCTCCTCCTCCTTCTTCTCCTTTTTCTTTACTCAGCACTGTTCTCTGATATCAAGACAGCTCTCAGTCCGCACAGTTTCGATTGATCGCCTTTGCCCAAAGGGAATCGTAGATCACTAAAGCTGGGAGGATGATGATAGAAGAGAAAGAGAGAAAACGAAAGAAAAAAGGCTTACGGAAGGTGGAAAGGGCGGTAATATCTGCCTTCGATCTTTTGGCTGTCAGTCTGAGAGTGGACGGGAGGAGGTAGGAGGGGGGGGGGGGGGGGGGGGGGGAGGGAAAATGGGAAGGGAAAAAGGAAGTGGGGGTTAGAGGAAGGACGGTTTGGAAGTTTTGTTGCGGTAAGGACAGACCGGAGAGCCGCCTGGTTTCCTGTCTGTTGGTCTGTCTGTGTTCTACCCATAGCCAGCTAGCAGGCTATCCACCACCTAGGTCTCTATCGATATGTCTCTATCTACATCTGTATTACCTCTCTCACATCTCTCTCTCTCTCTCTCTCTCTCTCTCTCTCTCTCTCTCTCTCCCTCTGATCTCTCTCTCTCTCTCTCTCTCTCTCTCTCTCTCTCTCTCTCTCTCTCTCTCTCTCTCCCCCCCCCCCCCTCCCTCCCTCCCCTCTGCATCAATTCAGAAATATACATATATATACATATATATATGTATATATATATATATATGTGTGTGTGTGTGTGTGTGTGTGTGTGTGTGTGTGTGTGTGTGTGTGTGTGTGTGTGTTAAGCACTTTGACAGTGTGTAAATAACTGTATTAACATGAGAAACGGCGAACGTAACTACTCCCCGCTCATCAACTTTACACAAGTTCAGTGGAGGCACGTACTGGGGAATGGCTTAACTTTATCCCAACGTCATTCCGCTAATGCCTTGTGCCCGGTGATCCTCAACAGACACAAGAACGCGAGTGTGGGATAAGAATGATCGATAGAGAGAGTAGAGGGAGGGGATAAGGGGAGAGGGATGTTGGAGGGGAAGGGGGTAGGACGGGTATAGGGATAGGACAGATAGATGGGGAAGGTGTCTGGTTACGCCATGACGGGTTGAATGTTTGGGTTTGTTTGTTGTGTTGTGTCGGGGAGGGGGGAGGGGAGGATGGGGTCCAGCAGAGGTTTGGACCGAGGTGATTCATCTAGTAACAAACTGATGATTTCTTTCTCCTCATGGAGATATATTTTTTGCTGATGTCTATCTTCAATACCGCTCCATTGGCAGTATCTTCACGCCACTCATTCAGTCACTGCCAAGTCACTTCGGTGATGTTCGGGGATGCCTGTTCTGATCCAACATACACAGGACACCACCTACTAAGCTCCCTATTGAAGACACTGATTGTTTAGTCGTGGAGCCAGCGTGAGTCCCCCTCCAGACTGTGCCATCACGTCCGTCCATCGACAGTCCCCACCAACACGCTGATACCAGCGACTTCTACGTGAATGTAGAAGAGAGAACGTGGAGAGGAAATGAAAACTCAGGTCATCATGAGAGCAGGACATGAAGGGCCACAGATTGAGACTCCTCTTTTTAAACTGATCAGTGAGGATGTGATGATGAAGGCGAGGCTATATCTGTCCATTCTGGTCTAAGACTGCATGACAAGGCTGTACTGTGCGTTCACATTTATAACTTATCCCAGCGTTAGCCAGGCTCGAGGCCTACTGACATCTGCACTGAGCGGATGAAACTCGACTGTGTGGGTCTAATCTTCCTACCTGAGCCCATAACAAACTCAGCTCTGGGTAGGAGCCAGCCCATGGACCGAAAAAACTTCCTGAAATAGAAATGGCTCTGAATCGAACCTACAATCTCCCAGCCGGGAATCCACGAAGTTTGAGCTAAGCACTGCGCCACTGTAGCGTAAGATTTCTGTGATTAGAAAAATGGAGGATCGATGTGGGATCATGGACACGCATTGTCCACTGATTCCTGGGCCTTCGAGGGCCATGGGGTTACAAAGATAAACGGTGCACTAGTTGTCTCCCCAGCTTTGATGAACAGAGATACGGCCACAGCAGAGCTCCTCCCGGTCCACTCAATGATATGTCTCTCCACTCTTTCCTTTTCTGTCCTCACTCCTCTTCCCCATGCTATGTTCCCTTGAGGGTGGGTTTGGAGAGCCAGGGCTTTAGATACAGACAAAAAGACTAGCAACAGCAACAGCAACAACAGCAACGGCAGCAACAACAATAGCAACAACAAAGAGAAAGAAGAGAGAACTGATTTTTAACAGACAGGACAAACAGACATATGTATAAATACATCTGTTCTGTATCTGGCTGCCTAAGTCTGTTTGACTGACTGTCGTTCGTTTGTTGTTTGTCTGTCTGTCTGTCTGTCTTGTCTCTCTCTCTCTCTCTCTCTCTCTCTCTCTCTCTCTCTTCTCTCTCTGTGTGTGTGTGTGTGTGTGTGTGTGTGTGTGTGTGTGTGTGTGTGTGTGTGTGTGTGTGTGTGCTAAAAGAGAAAAAATCGACATTGCGTAAAGTAACGGTGTTAAAACAAAGAAGGGCAAATTTAACACTTCCACCCCATAAACTTTACACACGTTCAGCAAAGGACGATACCCTAGGGATGGCTTAACTCTGTTCTAACTTCATTTCGCTAATGCCTTATGACAGTGACCCTCAACAGATACAAGAACTCGTCTGAGGGATAAGAATTATCAGTAG
>JADBJO010001128.1:287500-290000 GCA_016801955.1 Conus betulinus
AGAGAGACAGACATACAGACCGACAGAAGGAACAAAGACGTCGCTTCTATTAATATCACTTCCATGTCGTTTTTTTTCCCCTTTCTTCAGAACTGGAAGGAACACAAACAAATAATACCACAAAGAGAATCAGGAAAAAAAGAGAGAAAATCCTCGCTGCTTGGTCTTTTGTCTTCCTCACAATGCAAAGTAAGAACGGAATGGGGATCGTAGACAAGGCAGCCATTACAGCTCCTCAGAATAGACACACCCACCCGGAAATGAAATGAAAAAAAAAAAAAAACAGAGACTGAAGGTAATAGCTAAAAGCGGCAACTTGCAAACGGGGGCTGTCAACAGTGAAGGACGCACAGGTGTGTAAAAAGGATTTAATTTAATGAGACAGAGAGCGCTGTTTCTATTTACACCCTGCGCACCTCAAAAGAGGGTGTGTGTTGAGAATTGACGTAGGAGGGGACGTCTGTGGTTGGCTCGTTCAGGAAGAGGGCAACGAGGTAATGTCATCTTCAAGGGGCAATAATTGAAACGCAGCAGCGAGCGGGGGGCTTTCGGGGAAGAGGTGGAAAGGGGAGCGCGCGAGGGGGTGGGGGGGTGGGGTGCGGCAGAAGGAAAGAAGTGCTGGATGAAGGCAGAGGCAGTGTTCTCCAATAAAGGCTTAATATGATCTGCAAAGCAATGATTTTGGAGCCGATTGAAAGGTTTTTTGTTGTTGTTGTGTTTTGGTTTGTGGATTTTTTTGTTTGTTTCGTTTTGTTTTGTTTTCCCATAGTGAAGCTGAATTCGTCTCTCCTTTCATTGTATCGTTTTAATTTTTTCCTTCCCTTTTTTCCATTCTTTCTTGTTTTGTTTCTTTTTCTTTTTTTCCCCCAACGCAATGCACTGCCTTATCGTCTCAACACTTTTTGTGTGAGTTATCTTCAAGCTAATCTCCCCTGTTGGCTGAGCTCCCAGGGAAGAGCTCGTTGCCAAAGAACAGCACCATCCCTATCCCCCACCCCCACCCCTCAACCCGAATGGGGTGCTTGTTTGTTTGTTTGTTCGTTCGTTTGTTTTGCGGGGTTGGTTGGTTGGTTGGTAGATTGGTTTTTGTCAAAATCTTTTTTCTCTATTATACACCGAACATTGACTCATGTTGAATGTATGCTGCTCACATGATCTCGGTTTATTGTGACACCCAAAAGTCTGGTACCCTGGTCAGCCACGGTGGTGCTATGCGTAGGCCCCGTATGTCGCTGCACAATGTTTCCAGAAGAAACGCTTCATTTCAGACAGATGCAAACAGCTTAGAGCGACATCTGGAAGCTCGGCATGGGGGAAAAAAAGCCCGCGGCCAAACGTAATGGGGCTGCGCTTTATCACAGGTCACCTGACTGGGGCTGAAAATTAATTGTCAGTGAGATCCGAGCCAGGGCCTGATTTTTGGTGCCCAGTCTCTCCAGGCCCCTTTAATTACGGCGGCCCGCAGCAGGTCAAGCAGCTTGGGGATAAATTGACGTGAAGTGGAGCTTTCATCACGTTAAGAGCCGTGGAACGGCGATGCAACGCAAAATGTCACGATGCAGCAAAGTGTCGTGAAAATGTGTAACAATGCAGCAGCAGTCTACACAAATTATGTAACAGTTTTTGTTTGTTTGTTTGTTTACATTTCTTGTCGAATATGCAGCAATGTGAGCAAACAAAAAACAAACAAATTGGACGAATAGCGCAACTTTTTTTTTTTTTTTTTTCGTCCAGACTGCTTCTCCGTTACATGTTTTTGTGGAGGGTTGCCGCACTGTAATTATTTCACATTGTACCCATCCCGCCTGTCTAGTTTTCGTCTGCTGTTTGATATTCAACCGAGCCACGATCACGTGTCCACCAGCTGCGCCGCTCACTGGCTCGTGATGCGAAACAGGTAAGACTTTTGGGGCTGAGTGTGCTGTGGGCTGAAATGGGAAGACCGGAAACTCCCAGGTCAAGTTTTGGCCACTGAGTGGTGTGTCTCCTGGGTGTTTGAACGTTCAAACCAGCACTGCGGATGTCTGTATCTCTCTCGGGCCTAGCTGACGCCCGCAGTTCAAATATGAAAAGAAGCCCGCAGTACAGTACAACCATGTTTTGTAGTCTTGGTCCAGAACTCTCTCTCTCTCCTCTCTCTCTCTCTCTCTGTCTCTCTCTCCCTCTCGCTCTCTCTCTCCCTCTCTCTCTCTCCCTCTCTCTCCCCCCCTCTCCCCCCCCCTCCCCCCCCCCCCCCTCTGTCGCTCTCTCTGTCCTCTGTATCTCTCTCTCCCTCCCTACCTCTCTCCCCCCCTCTCTTTCTCCCCCTCTCTCTCCCTTCCCCCCCTCTCTCTCTCCCCCCCTCTCTCTCTCTCTCCCTTACTCTCTCTCTCTTCCCCCTTCTCTCTCTCCCCTCCAGTCTCTCCCCTCTCTCTCTCTCCCTCTCTCCCCTCTCTCTCCCCCTCTCTCTCTGTCCCTCCCTCCCTCTCTCCTCTCTCTCTCTCTCTCTCTCTCTCTCTCT
>JADBJO010001128.1:295000-300000 GCA_016801955.1 Conus betulinus
GACATGCTGCTGAGGGTGTTGTTGTTGCTGTTGTTGTTTTTGCCTCCTCCCTCCCTCCCCTACACCTTCCGCCGTCCGTATGCTTCCAAAGGAAGCTGCTAAGAAAATACGGATTAAAAAGAAGTTCCGGTTTCTAGAATGATCGTCAACGTAAAGGTGTATAAGACTTAGATCGTGACGGGAGGCGGGCTGTGTGTGTGTGTGTGTGTGTGTGTGTGTGTGTGTGTGCGTGCGTGCGTGCGTGCGTGCGTGCGTGTGTGTGTGTGTGTGTGTGTGTGCGTGCGTGCGTGCGTGCGTGTGTGTGTATGTGTGTGGGGTGTGCCCGGGTACATGCGTGTACCTGTACGTAAGTACTACACATGAAAATACGATATTGTTTGAAGACTTTGGCTTATGGCATGACCATCCACCAAAGAACTGAGCAGCTTATAGATCTGAATAGTGTGTTATCTTTGTTCAACAAACTACAAAATAAGCCCTTAGCAGGCTTAATAATAACAAGCAAAGACAACAAAAGAAAGAGAGGTGACTCATATCCGACGTATTACGTTGTACTTCCCCAAGAACGTTCACTCCATCCTTGGAAGAAGTTCTGTCTCAGCTCCGAAAATGGTATCATGTCAAATGACTGAGTCCATACACTGAAACTCAGTGGGGTAGGAAATACGGTCTCACCAGTTCTGTTCTGAATCCGCCCAAAGGCTGAGCAGTGCAGAGGAACTGTGCAGGCGCTTGTCACATCCCTGTAGACCCTAAGAAGCATCCGGCAGAACTAACACAACAAGACAAACCAACAGCACGGCCAACACCCGCCTTTTTCACGTAAAATCGGTTTTGACATGTGATCTGTTTTCGCTGTCGGGTTTGACATTTTCCAGATGCTATGCATCAGTTGCGTAATACAATGAATGTCTGCTCTGCTGCTACTGCTCTCTCTCTCTCTCTCTCTCTCTCTCTCTCTCTCTCTCTCTCTCTCTCTCTCTCTCTCTCTCAACATACGTGCACCACGTAGACGTAGGTTGTGTGTCTGTGTCTGTGTCTGTCTTTGTGTCTGTGTGTGTGTGTGTGTGTGTGTGTGTGTGTGTGTGTGTGTGTGTGTGTGAGAGAGAGAGAGAGAGAGAGAGAGAGAGAATCAGAGAGAGGCAGGCAGACAGACAGAGAGACTGAGACAGAAGGGGAGTCGGGCATACAGACTGACACGCACCGTTATAGACAAGGGCACAAAGACACAGAAACAGACATATAGACAGAAAGAAAGAAAACAGAAAGAGACAGACTGAAAAACGACAGATAAAAGAAAAGAAAATATCCTCCTTTCGCGCGTCGGGCTTGGGTCCGGCGTCTCTCTCTACTCCTGTGCCAGTCATTTCAGTAATATCGTCTTGTCGATTCGCTGAACCGACCTCCGCCCACCTCCCTCCACTCGCCCCCGCCCACACCCCCTCGTCGTCACCCGTATACCTTCCCGTCCCTTACCTCACCCTCCCTGTCTTCTCTCACCCCTTCCCCACCGCCCTTTTCTGTTCGTTTCCGCACGTTCTTCTTTCATTTGATTCTACCCAGTATCAGATGCAATTAAGAGCCCGCGCGGCACGGTCCCCCAATATTAACCAGACTCAAAAGGGTGTCTAATGAAAGGAGATGATGATGACTTTTTTGATGACAGAAGAAGAAAACAGAGGGGAAGAAAAACGAAATGAGAGAAAGCAGCCGACAACAAAAACAACATCATCGACAACAACAAAAATAACATCAACATTAACAACATCAGCAACGACAACCGAGAGATACGAACAGTTTGCAAAAGCAGCACCAAAGGCAATAAAGAAGAGAACAGTAATAATAAAAACAAGAAACACCAGGAGTGGCGGCAGCAGCACCAGAAGCAGTAGCACCACCACCACCACCTTCACCACCACCACCATCACCACCACACAACAACAACAACCATCATCTTTTTCATTATCATCAACATCATCATCGGTGGTAGCAGTAGCAGTAACAGCAGTAGTAGTAATGGTAGAAGTAGTAATAGAAAGAAGTAGCAGTTCTAGTAATAGTAGTATCTTCACCATTGTTATTATAGTCATTATTATCATCATTATTGTTACAATTTCATTCACTATCATTACGTTATTATTATTATTATTTCAGTTTCACGCTTGTTGTTGTTGGAGTCATTATTATTGTCAATGAATGAATCAACGATTAAGAATACTGAATCATTTTACATGCAGTATGAGAATGGGTCGACAGATGGAACACGGATAAGCAAATAGAACAGATGGGGTGGGTGGACAGAAGGTAGAACAGATGGATGGGTGGACAGAAGGTAGAGAACAGATGGGGTGGGGGTGGACAGAAGGAGAACAGATGGGTAGGTGGACAGAAGGTAGAACAGATGGGGTGGGTGGACAGAAGGTAGAACAGATGGATGGGTGGACAGAAGGTAGGTAGAACAGATGGGGTGGGTGGACAGAAGGAGAACAGATGGATGGGTGGACAGAAGGTAGAACAGATGGGGTGGGTGGACAGAAGGTAGAACAGATGGGGTGGGTGGACAGAGGGGTAGAACAGATGGATGGGTGGACAGAAGGTAGAAACAGATGGGGTGGGTGGACAGAAAGCAGAACAGATGGATGGGTGGACAGAAGGTAGAACAGATGGATGGGTGGACAGAAAGGCAGAACAGATGGGGTGGGTGGACAGAAGGCAGCAGAACAGATGGATGGGTGGACAGAAGGTAGAACAGATGGATGGGTGGACAGAAGGTAGAACAGATGGGTGGACAGAAGGCAGAACAGATGGGGTGGGTGGACAGAAGGTAGAACAGATGGATGGGTGGACAGAAGGTAGAACAGACGGGGTGGGTGGACAGAAGGTAGAACAGATGGATGGGTGTGGACAGAAAGCAGAACAGATGGATGGGTGGACAGAAGGCAGAACAGATGGATGGGTGGACAGAAGGCAGAACAGATGGATGGGCGGACAGAAGGTAGAACAGATGGATTGATGGGTGGACAGAAGGTAGAACAGATGGGGTGGGTGGATAGAAGGTAGAACAGATGGGTGGGTGGACAGAAGGTAGAACAGATGGATGGGTGGACAGAAGGTAGAACAGATGGGTGGGTGGACAGATGGCAGAACAGATGGATGGGTGGACAGAAGGTAGAACAGATGGGGTGGGTGGACAGAAGGTAGAACAGATGGATGGGTGGACAGAAGGTAGAACAGATGGATGGGTGGACAGAAGGGGGAACAGATGGATGGGGTGGAGAAAAGGTAGAACAGATGGATGGATGGACAGAGGGTAGAATAGATGGATGGGTGGACAGAAGGTAGGTAGAACAGATGGATGGGTGGACAGAAGGTAGAACAGATGGATGGGTGGACAGAAGGCAGAACAGATGGGGTGGATGGACAGAAGGCAGAACAGATCGATGGGTGGACAGAAGGCAGAATAGATGGGGTGGGTGGACAGAAGGCAGAACAGATGGATGGGGGACTGGACAGAACAGGTAGATGGATGGATGGGTGGAGAACAGATGGATGGGTGGACAGAAGGTAGAACAGATGGACGGGTGGACAGAAGGTAGAACAGATGGACGGGTGGACAGAAGGCAGAACAGATGGGGTGGTTGGACAGAAGGCAGAACAGATGGATGGGTGGACAGAAGGCAGAACAGATGGATGGGTGGACAGAAGGCAGAACAGATGGGGTGGGGTGGACAGAAGGTAGAACAGATGGATGGGTGGACAGAGGGTAGAACAGATGGATTGATGGGTGGACAGAAGGTAGAACAGATGGATGGATGGACAGAAGGAGAACAGATGGATGGGTGGGACAGAAGGCAGAAGAGATGGGGTGGGTGGACAGAAGGCAGAAGAGATGGATGGATGGACAGAAGGCAGAACAGATGGATGGGTGGACAGAAGGTAGAACAGATGGGGTGGGTGGACAGAAGGTAGAACAGATGGATTGATGGGTGGACAGAAGGCAGAACAGATGGGGTGGGTGGACAGAAGGCAGAACAGATGGGGTGGGTGGACAGAAGGTAGAACAGATGGGGGTGGGTGGACAGAAGGTAGAACAGATGGGGTGGGTGGACAGAAGGCAGAAAAGATGGGGTGGGGTGGACAGAAGGCAGAACAGATGGGGTGGGTGGATAGAAGGTAGAACAGATGGGGTGGGTGGACAGAAGGTAGAACAGATGGGGTGGGTGGACAGAAGGCAGAACAGATGGATGGGTGGACAGAAGGTAGTACAGATGGACGGGTGGACAGAAGGCAGAACAGATGGGTGGGTGGAGAGAAGGTAGAACAGATGGGGTGGACAGAAGTAGAACAGATGGGGTGGGTCGGTGTATAGAGAAAACAAAGACTGATACATCCCTAGATATAGAAAGAGATGCATACATACACTCATATGTACGCAGATACATACATAGATCCACACATGCGTACATAGATACGTTCATACACACACACACACACACACACACACACACACACACACACACACGTACATACACACTCACACTCACACACACACACACACACACACACACACACACACACACACACACACACACTCACACACACACACACGCACGCACGCACACACACGTACGCACACACGTACGCACGCACGCACTCACACACACACACACGCACGCACGCACGCACGCACGCACGCACGCACACACACACACACACACACACACACACACACACACACACACACACCCACACACATAACACACGTACGCGTGCACGCGCGTGCGAAGGGACAAAAGCGCATAAAGAGCATCGAAGATCTGTCCCTTTTGTGCTTTAACACGGGGCAGCGCACAATTGATACACACAACGAAAAGAAGCCAATAGCATCGCTGATCCACACCGCGCAGTTGTGTAGCAATGAAGTTATCACATTGTTCCAAGCAGGTTGTCAGATTAACAAGTGTCCCAACTCAACTCGAACAAGCAGACGTGAACAAAAC
>JADBJO010001128.1:305000-315000 GCA_016801955.1 Conus betulinus
AAACCCTTTGAAACCTATTTGCTCCAATTTGCCAGCGTTTCATCACCAAAGTCAATCACAGACTGCGTTTTTCTTCAAAGTCAATCGCAGACTGCGTTTTTTTCTTCAAATTTTGAGAAATGTATGTCAGTCAAGACATTGTAAACGTGTTCCTTTTATCTAGCTGAACTCTGACTTTGCTTGGCGGGTCAAGTCTCCCATCCATTTTTAGCTCTCCCAAAATATTGGCCTACCCCTTTACACACCACTCCAGCATCTTGGCATTCCGTCTGTTCCATTATTATTTTCACTCATTACCCATTCTTATCTCCATACGGAACTTCAGGCCGGTACGGACACCAGGCGGCCACGATCAATCAGCGTCTGATCACTCTTTTTGCTCGCGTGCTGCGGTGAAGAGGCCGGTGGGTTGGTTCCCTTGGTCGATAGTTTTTCCATCAAATCAAAGCGGGAAGAGGCTGAATGTGTACCCCACCATGGTATGTCCTTGTCCTTGCCCCAGTGTGTCTGCTTGAAATGTGAGGTGGAGCACTGGGGATTTTGTTACCATGTCACAATCTGAAAGAGGAGAGACAGGGAGAAACGCAGACATACAATCAGACAAACTGTATGATCCAAAAGAGCTGAGCAATAAAACACGTTTGGAGCTGAAAAAATACTTTTGTTGCTATTGAAGTCAGTGAAAGAATGAATGTGTCATTAGCCTTCCACTGCCCAGTTAGTGAGTAGATTGACAGTTATTTGACTGTTCGAGCAGTATCCAGTTACTGACTGGATTTACAGTTGTTTGACTGTGTCAGTAATACCCACTCAGAGATGAGATTTATAGCTATTTGACTGGCTAAGCGCCATCCAGTTTGTGACTGAATTAACAGTTGTTTCACTAGTTGATTGGTGTGTACTCGGTGTTCGACAAAATGAGTGGTGCCTGGTCAGTGATCGAATTGACAATTGTTTGACCAGCTGCTGAGCAGAACCCAGCCTGTGGATCTGTTGTTTTTTTTTTTATCTTGTGCCTGAATGAGAACATACAGTGCAACAGTATTAAAGTTTGATGAGGGGATATTGCATATCCATGTTCAAACGCATGTCCCTTAGATTAATAACCTAACTTCCAGTCAATCAGCGGCAAAACATGAACATCCAGCTCTTGCACACTCTGGAAGCACCACGTTTGTTCTTTTGTCAACACTGTCAAACATACTAGAATTCCATTTGCATCAGTTTACAGAAGTCTTTTCCTTTCACACGACTGAAACTTGTTTTTGTTACCAGATATTTGCAAGTTTTAAAGCAGATTCCAGACTTCCTCCAGCAGCTCAAATCTCGCTCTCTTCCTGCTTCCTCTGCCTGTCTAATGATTGTGGGTCCAGCCACTCATGCCACCACTTCAGTATCTCAGCATTCCATCTCTTCCATTATTCCCTTCACTCGGCGCTCTAACTCATTTAGATAGGAGCGACGTCAGACTGTTGTCGACACCAAGCGGCCACGATCGATTAGGGTCTGATTATTCCGTTTGTCAGCCTGCTGCTGCAGTGGAGAGGGCCAGTGGGTTTTTGGCACGAGGTCGATCGTTTTAAACGCATAAGTAAAGTGGGAAGAGGCCGCTCTCAACATGCATGGCCTTGTGTGAGTGTAGCGTTTCTCCTTGAGATGCATGGTCGGAGTGCTAAGGATGCCTCCAATACTGTTTTGTTCTGGTTCTGCAGTGTCAGCAAAATAGAATATGCATGCTGGTAATATGGAGGAGGTAGATGAGGAGGTGGTAAAGGAATTTATGAGTGTTCTCACCTTATGTAGGAGCTAGTAGGTATTGAAATGGAAGCGCTTGGCATGCACATGTTTATCATTGATAGTTTTGAATATCTAGCTGGGACAGATAGATACAGACAGACGGACAGTGTTAGCCAAAACATTGGTAGAAAATGAACTGGGATGAAATTCACCCAGAGAAAATAACATGATTTTTACTGCAGTTTCTAGAGTGGGTGACTGGAATAACAGTTTGCTCAATTCTTCAAACACGATCAAGTTTTCTTTTGCAAACATGACCTAAACCGTTCCTCCAATTTGCAAGCGTTTCGTTACCCAAGTCAATAACAGACTGCCCTTTCCTTCACATTTAAAGAACCTTTGTCAGTCAACACACTTTGTAACTGCGCTCCTTTTATCTAGCTGAACCCGAACTTTGTTTGGCGAGGAATGTCTCCCGTCCTTTTTTTTAGCCCTCCCAAATATTAGCCTACTCCCTTATACACCTATCCAGCATCATGGCGTTCCGTCTGTTCCATCATTCCGTTCACTCATTGCTCTTCCTTATTTCCATACAGAATGTCAGACTGCTGGCGACACACCAGGCGGCCACGATCAATCAGCGTCTGATCACCTTGTTTGCTCACGTGCTGTGGTGAAGAGGCTGGTGGGTTGGTTCCCTTGGTCGATAGTTTCCATGCGTAATCAAAGCGGGAAGAGGCTGTACCCCACCATGGCATGTCCTTGTCCTTTCCCGACTGTGTCTGCTTGAGATGTGTGGTGGAGTAAAGAGGATTTCAGTAACGCATCAGAATCTGAATATTAGAAAGTGAAGAGAGAGGGAGAGACCCAGACACACAGATAAATACTAACATCCAAAAGAGTGGAAGAATAAAATTCTTTTGGAAATGAGTGGTGCCTATTCTGTAAGTGCATTAACAGTTGTTTGACAAGCTAAGCAGTACCCAGCCTGTGGCTCTGTTCTGTTTGATGTTATGCCAGAGTGAGTTCATAAAGTGTAAAAGTATTAAAGCTTGATGAAGAGATATTGCACGTCCAAGTCCAAACCCATGTCCGTTAGATTAACCCATGTCCGTTAGTCAATTCGCGGCAAAATATGAACATCCAGCTCTCACACACTCTGGAACCACCATGCTGTTCTTTTGCCAACACTGCTAACATACTTGAAATCCATTTGCTTCAGTTTGCTACAGTTTTTTTTTTTTTCTTCGTTCTTCCTTTTTTTTTCCCTCAACATCAAAAATGTCTCTTTGTCAGCAGATATTTGCCACTTTTCATGCAGATCTCAGACTTTCTCTGGCAGCTCAAGTCTCCCACCCGGTCCCATGTTCCTTTGCCTGTCTGATGATTGTGGGTCCAGCTGCTCATCCCGCCACTTCAGCATCCTGGCATTCCATCTGTTCCATTATTCCGTTCACTCAGCGCTCTCTCTCAACTCCATAGGGGTGATGTCAGACTGTTGGCGACACCTGGCGGCGGCCACAGTCAGTCAGGGTCTGATCATTCTGTTTGTTAGCCTGCTGCTGCAATGGAGAGGGCCAGTGGGTTTGGCTGCCAGAGGTCCATAGTTTTGAATGCGTCATAAAAGTGGGAAGAGGCCGCTCCCAGCGTGGTATAGCCTTGCGTGAGTGTAGCATGTCTCATTGAGATGCATGGTTGGAGTGCTGGGGATGTCTCCAATACCGTTTTGTTCTGGGGCGTTGGCTAAAAAAAAAAAAAGAGAGAAATAAAGAAAAAAAAATCTGGACCCTGGGAGATGGAAGACATTGAAAAGGTGGTGGAGGAATTGAATCGTTTGTCTTGTGTTTATGCAGATGACAGTAAGCATCAAAACGGAAGCAGTTGATACAGACATGTTTATGACTGGTAGTTCAAAATATCTGGCGGGAAAGAGAGTAGGGTTTGGATGTTGACATGAAAAGTACACAATTTGTTTGCACCAATCATGGAATTACAATAAACGTCTTATATATGCAGATAGATAGATAGGGAGGGAGGGGGGGGGGGGAGGCAACAGACAGATAGCTACATACATAGATGGCTGGGTTCCGTAGTTGTGAACTGTGATGATATGACTAGCAAAGCTTGAGTTACTAAACAACAAAGCTGAAAACTTAGACTGTTGGCACGTATTAACTTGGAATGTGACGTTGCCGGTATGGAGATAAGGCAGAGCGCTGAATGAACGGAATAATGGAACAGAAGGAATGCCGAGATGCTGGAGTGGCGGCGTGGGTGGCTGGACCCACAATCATCAGACAGGCATAGGAAGACGGGAAGTGGCGGGAAACATGCCTTTTGGATCTGTAATCAAAGAGTCAAATATCATTTTCCGTATACCTTAATTACTCTTTGTTTATGTACTTATTTATTCATCTGTTCATTTGTTTATCTGATTATTTATCTTGTTGTTTATTATTCATTTATTATCTGGTTATATATGCATTAGTTAGTTAATCTTTTTTTCTTCATTTTACTTTCCTAGGGTACTTTCGCCCCATTTTCCTGATCTACCCTTCATTGCCTGTATATGGGCGCCCTTGGTTTTTGCCTCTATGATGGTAACAAAAACGGCGGGTTATTTTCGTTTGAAACAAAGGATGGATCAGCACAGCTAGCCGAAGTCCATTTTTGAGACTCACCTAGGAGCCAAAAAATCGACTCTGAAAAGATGACATGAATGATTTTAGGCCTTAATTGTTTCCCTGTGCCGCCAGTGAAGTGTATTTTACATTTTAACGTCCATGCTTCATCACAATGTCCTCTTTTCTCTCCACCCGTACCACGTTCCTCCTGTTTTCTTGTCGGTATATCTCTTTGCCAAGTTATTGTGTTAATGTGGGGGAATTATATGGCTGCACTTCTAACTCCCCCTCCCCCTCCACTTCCCCACCCCCACTCAGCCCCCAGCTCCCTGTCCTATGCCCCCACTCCGACCCGGTCATTTCTACGTTGGGCACATGCAGAATACCAGCCGTGGTCCGCAGTTTCCTTGAAACGTAAATACTGAAAGAAAACAAACTAATGAAAATGAATGCCAGCGATGTAGCTGGCATGGTATCGATTTTGTTCATTGGTTGTTTTGTTGTCCATTGGATTATGATATGGTTGTAAAAAGCTGTGAGAACCCAAGTTCAAACCAGGGACATTTACATTTACATCCTCAGTCTAGCACGTTAATGCCCTGCCATCTAAGCTATATCGGCTCACACAAAGCGTTAAGAATGTCAAAGATCCGCCCCAGTTTCAGTTGGTAACTGTAAGGGACAGGTTTCGTTTAGGTGGAAGGGAATACGATTGGTTAGCAATCCCACTCCAGAGAGTGCTCTGTCAGTGCTGCTTTTCCTCTAACATTCAGGAAAACCAGATTCAGTAGCAAGCCTGAGTCCTTCGCACAGCAGAACAGCTATCGCTTGCTACTCCTGCTGACCTCCGCTTTGTAGGAACGCTTAAACAGCACTAAACACACCAAGGATTACTTCTCGCACACTCTTCCCCATAAACACAAGTCTGTCTTTTAAAGTTATAAACTTTAACGGATTTTGATGTATACTGCACTCCATATGCAAAAGTTAAAGACGTCAGGGCCAAGGTTTAATCATTTTTATTGTTGTGTTTTTTGTCTTTTTTTTTTTTTGGGGGGGGGGGGGGGGGGAGGGTTGGGTGTTGTTGTTTGGTTTTTTCTGCATGCACTACACCAACATGTGAGCCCTTCAAGCTTGTGGAACAGCGTCCAATGTTTTCAACTTGTAATATTTTTTTTTGTTTGAGCAATAGGGACAAAGAGGCCCAGATCTGATGGGTTTAGTTTTTCTCCCCTTGATGGTAATTATGCAACGGGATCAAAGGTAATACCTCTGAGTTAGATACCATGGACGGACCAACACGGCCAGGTCGAGTTGTGCTGATGAGTTTTAGCCAGCAGACGAAAGTGGCGCTCAGCCAGGCGAAACAAATGGCTCTGCTTTCAAGACATAGTTCCGATACAGACGGTGGAGGGTTTGATATAAACCCATTAACGTACCCCTCTTCATTCCCACCCGCTACCGTCTCACTCCGCCCTCGTCGTTTCTGTGTAAATCTTTGTTGTTTTTGGTCATTATGAGGATTTTTTTTTTTACAGTTGTATTCCCTACAACATATCTTCATCTTTCATGTATCTACTGATTTATCTGCCTAGCTACATATCTATGTTTATATTTAGATAGATAGATTTGTGTGTGAGAGACAAATGAATAGTGGGAGGTGCTGGCGGTGGAATGGTGGTAGAGGTGGCAGATGCAAGCAGACAATTGTTGTGCATTCGGCGTTGTACTTAATACATTGTTCCCTTGCTTCTGATTTCCGTCTGTAGACGCTTGCTTTTTAACATTCTAAGTTAACGATAGTTTGGTCGATAGAGTATAGTTCAGTGGAACAAGAAGAAGCACTTGATACAGGATATCCCATCCTCCCTCTTCCTCAGTGTTTCAGTGTGTGTGTGTGTGTGCGCGCGCGCGCGCGCGCGCGCGTGTGTGTGTGGTATATGTGTATGTGCAAAGGGGGAAGGGAGCTGGTGATCTCTCTCTCTCTCTCTCTCTTCTCTCTCTCTCTCTCTCTCTCTCTCTCTCCCCCCCCCCCCCCCCCCCCCCAGTCAAAAACCTACCGTCGCTCTTATAAAGAATTTTTCGTCCATGGAAACTCGGGTTTGTGATGCGTGGTCGCATAGGTTTAGTCTTCATCTCTACACGATGTCGTTTTTGTTTAATTTGTTGTCGTTGTTTTTGGGGGGTGCATTGTTGTCCTGTGTTTCACCCACACCATCCACCCTATTCAACCCCACCCCCACCTTCTTCCTTCTTATTTATTCCCTTCTCTCCAAACAAGAACATCCGTTGTCGTGATTCGGACGTGGTTTGTGGTGGTCGCAAAGTTGAATTCCACGGATCCTCGCAATGTCAAGGTTTTCTCTCTTTTCTCTCTCTCTCTCTTCTCTCTCCTTCTCTCTCTCTCTCTCTCTCTCTCTCTCTCTCTCGACTCTCTCTCTCTCTCTCTCTCTCTCTCTCTCTCTCTCTCTCTCTCTCTCTCTCTCTGTAGAATCGTCACATCCACCAAACTGCACCCACCCATGTACCCCCCTCCGTATCCACCTCCGAATTCCTCCACCCACCCTCCACGCCACCCCCGTATCCCCCTCCCCTACCCTTCCCACCCGTCTGGCCATACAGGATCTTTCTACAGTAGCGACACCAGCTGGGAGCAATCGATCTCGAAAATGGGAGAGGGAGGTTTGGGTGGGGGATGGGGTGGGGTGGGGTGGGGCAAGGAGCTGATCACTCCAGGGGGTGCTGCTGTGGAGAGTATAGGGCCCTTGATCGATAGTTGTGTGCGTAATGACAGTGGTGAAAGAGAGCGGCCAGTGTGTGTGTGTGTCTGTGTGTCTGTCTGTCTGTGTGTGTCTGTCTGTCTTTCTCCGGTTTCTTGAGATGTGGGATAGGTTACAGAGGAGTTCTGTCCCTTTCAGAAATCGAGTACTTGAGGTACGGGAGTTGAATCGCGGAGCAGTCCCGTTCCTCGCCGTGCCGCAGACGTTTCTTTCCTTCCTCGATGGAGAACAGGAGAAGACAACTCCTCCACCCCCACACTGCAGATGCAGTTTTATCAATGGAGTTTTTTTTTTTTTTTTTTTTTTTTTTTTTTTAATCAGGTTCTGTAAAGTTGGGGTTAGGCTAAGGTAAGGGTCACGTTCGGTTGCGGTAAGGTTTAATGATAGAGGTAGGGTCAGGTTAGGGTTAGGGTCAGATTAGGGTAGGGTTAGATTAAGGCTAGGGCCAGGCTTTCCCGGAATTGGGGACTCTTCTGATTCGTTTATCTGAATTACTAGCTGTAATGCATAGGGACGCTGCGTCTCTCACAGCCCTTGGTCAAGGGGAAAAACTCCTGGTCCTGGACAACTGACTGCGTGCTTCAGTAGCCAGCTTTGCGGACTCACAGGCTGGGAGATCGTGGGTTCGATTCCCATTAACAGCATTTATTTGTGGGATTTTTCGACCCCGCCTGACCCATTCCATGTGATGAGCGTGCTATGGGCGCCGATGGAAAGACCCGGGACCACGCAGTCGATTTTCATCCACTTAATGGGTGCGTCTCTCAGAGTGTGGATCCTGTTTCAGACCAACACTGCGGGTGTCTGTATCTCTTAGACCTGGTTGACGCCAGGAACAGATTGTGAGGGGAACCCTGCAGCCCTGTGGTTAGTCTTTGACCAGAGCGGAATGCCAGAGTATCGTCTTCATCAAAGAAAAAGCTTCTTGGACTGCAGTTGAGGAGTATACTTCGTCTCCGTGACTCTGAAAACATTCAAACTTGCACCGACTAATCTGAAGCAAAACTGTCTCGTATCATCTCGCGATGAAAAGACGTTAAATAAAACAACTGAACTGAACTGAACTGAACTGTATGAAGCAAAGCAGTTCGGAATGAAATGAACTATAATGAAACATTCTGCAAGGTAGGGATTTTTTTTTTTAGGTTACATGGTCCTTGCCATCTTTTTATTCACAAACCAATAATCTGCCAGATTGCTTTTTTGAGTCAGCTTCTTTTAAGTCTTGTTCTCTTCCGATTTGTAGTTCTTGTATTTGTTCTGCTTCATGTACTACTACTACTACTACTACTACTACTACTACTACTACTACTACTACTACTACTAACGATGCTACTACGACTGCTCAACTACTCAACTACCATGACTACTACTACTACTGCTACTACTACTACTATCACTACTGATACTACTACTACTGCAACCACTGCTTTATTTTCTTCCTCCTCTCTCTCTTCTTCTTCTTCTTCTTCTTCTTCTTCTTCTTCTTTTTCTTCCTCTTCTTCTTTCTTCAGTTTTTCCTTCTCCTTCCCTCCTCCTCCTCCTTCTCCTCTTTTTTTTTTTTTTCCTCCTTCTTCCCTTTCTTCTTCTCCTCCTCTCCTCCTTCCCCTCCTCCTCCTTCCCCTCTTCTTCTTCTCCTCCTCCTCCTCCTCTTCTTCATCCTCTTCTTCTTCTTCTCCTCCTCCTCCTCCCTCCTTCCATGCCTTTCAGCGGCGTTCCCTACTCTTATATCTCTCATTCATTTTCCCCATATCCACCCCAGCCTGTCACCCCTACCCCTCCCTCCCTCTTCCACACTTTCTTCTTCTCTCCCCTCCTCTCCCCATACAGCCCCCCCCCCCCCCCCCCCCCTTTTCCCCTCCCTCATCCACTGCCGTGATTCGTCTCAGCGCCGGCAGTCCATTGAGAGTTATCAATTACCAGGGCATCACGGAGGCACCCCGCCGGGGGAGAGACACTGCACTGCTGCTGGGCCGCCCTAGCGCTCAGTAGTTTGCCTGTTCTGGCCCAAGCTGATTTCAACCCCATGTAATTATGGAATATTTTCGATGCAGGTTTGCATCAGTGGCTAAAACCCTGCAAAGTTTGTTCAGGATCGGGATAGAAAGAGGTGGACTTGGATGAATTCTCAATGGATTAAAAAATTTCAGGCGTCCACGTGATTGGTCAGCATCGACCGGCGCTCTTCTCCAAACCATTGAACAAAACACGCGTTCTCTTTCCCTTGATAATGACCACTTCGTGTTTTGCATCTCAGCTTCCTCTGCACCCGCTCCCGCAATCTCTCTCTCTCTCTCTCTCTCTCTCTCTCTCTCTCTCTCTCTCTCTCTCTCTCTCTCTCTCTCTCTCTCTCCTCTCTCTCTCGCTCTCTCTCTCTCTCTTCTCTCTTCTCTTTCTTCCCTTCTCTTCTCTTTCTCTCTCTCTTTCTTTCTCTTTCTGTCTCTCTCTCCCCTCTCTCTCTCGCTTTCTCTCACACACGTACACACACAAATGCACAAACACACAAGCACACACACACAACACACACACACACACACACACACACACACACACACACACACACACACACACACACACATATACGCAACGTCTCTCTGTGTCTGTCTCTGTCTGTCTTTATGTCTGTCTCTGTCTGTTGCTCTGTTTTTTTGTCTGTCTGTTGCTCTGCTTTTGTCTGTCTCTCTCTCTCTCTCTTCCTCTCTCTCCCTCTCTCTCTCTCTCTCTCACACAACCACACACACACGCGCGCGCGCGCGCGCGCGCGCGCACACACACACACACATACACACACACATAAACATACACTCTCATAAACTCTCTCTCTCTCTCTCTCTCTCTCGGCTCTCTCCTCTCTCTCTC
>JADBJO010001128.1:320000-355000 GCA_016801955.1 Conus betulinus
TCCGCTTGAACGCATTGAAAACAAAACATTGTCATAATGTTAAATGTATGTGTGGGAAAATCCTTAAACGTCAGTCATTCGCTGATTCAATGCCCAAGAACAAGAGAGCTCCCAAGACATTCGGGTATTGATGGTTACACTGATGGATCGACTTCATTGCCTTTACCATATATAAACAATTACTCTGTTCTTGACTCAGTTTGTAGTGTTTGTTAAATAGTTCAATTGGCACTTAGCTGTAGATTTTATCACTTCTCACTTAAAATTGCCAAGGTTGAAGAGGGATGGGGGATGAGGGGGGGGGGGGGGGGGGGGGGGGAGGAGATGTCATATTCTGTCGTTAATGGAATAATACACTTCATACTTCATTCACCACACACATAAACTGTCTGAATCGCTATAGTGGAAGGACATTACACCGACGACGACGACACACACACAAACACGCGCGCGCGCACACACACACACATACATACACGCGCGCGCACGCATACACACACACACACACACACACACACACACACACACACACACAGGCACACACAGAGGCACGCACGCACACACGCACACACACATTCAAACACACACACACACACATACACACACACAACACACACACACACACACACACACACACACGCACGCACGCACGCACGCACGCACGCACATCTATTGCAACAGTGAAAATCTGTAATACTGTACAGTACAAACAGCAAACAACACAAACACGGCGAACACACACCAATACTGTGCGAAAGATGCCATACAAACACTATGCTATACAGTACCTTACATTGCCGTTTTATCGTTCATGATATCAATTCTTAGAGCCAAGCTTGCCTCACGGGGCGTGTTCAGGGCGGTCAAACTCATAAAGGGGCAAGAAAAAGTCACCTTAACAAAATGCGTCGAAACAAAAAAACAAGCAAACAAACAAACAAAACAATTCATAAAACAATAACTATGCTGTTGTCATCCTTACGGCGAAAAATACATCAAAACAAACAAACAACAAAAAACAATTCATAAAACGATAACTATGCTATTGAGATCCTTACGGCGAGTAAAGCTAGGTCTTGCGTGGAGTGCCAGCCATTTAGCAGGAGTTGTCGCTCCTAGATTAGAAAAAAAAAAAACCCTCAAAATCATGAAACGCGTTTAAATGTGATGAAAAGTAAATAACACAGCCGGCCGATCAAATAGGCACCGCAAAGAGGACAGGTAGTGTCACTTTCAACAGTGTGTTTAATTTTCAGTTTTTTTTCGTCGCCTGATAAAAAAGAAAAGAAAGCAAGATGCAAAGCATATAAACGTACTCCCAGTAAGCAGTAGTACAAAAAAAATGTATATATAGATGAAAAAGAAACACCCGAAGGTGCTGGGGAGGACCCAGAGAAGCACTGTCTTCACCTGCCTTTAGAGCAGTCCTGTACCACCCTTGGAGCCTGCGCTGTGTTGACGATGGGTACAGGCACGCGCAGGACACTCCATTAAGATATCAAGGGACATAACTGCTCCTGAACAGAGGTAAATCAGACTACAGGATGCAACTCATAACAGCCTTAAAGTAGCATCCCCATGGGCAACTCATAACAGCCTTAAAGTAGCATCCCCATGGGGTGTACAAGCCCGTATTTCATGACTGCAGAGCCCACTGGCGAAAAACACCACCCTCCAGCTGTCGAGCACACCCCATCCGTGGTAGACTATCGATTTCGATTACAATGTCACTGTGCAGATGACCTTCTCTCATGGGCACGAGTGTGGCTGGAGAGACCGATTCTCGAGGCACACCACACCCGTGGGCAGTAGGGGCATTTGAACGCGGCTGATGTGGGAAGGGAGGGCACTGAGGCCTTGCGTTTTTCTCTTGCATTAGTTATGTGGTTGCGGCGGTTGTCTTCAAATTCTTCCTGGGCCTTCCTGGTTAGAGTTCGCCATACTGCTCTGTCTTGGGCACAAACCTCTAGGTCTTTTGCAGACGTGTAACTGTGTTTCAGATTGTCTTTTACACAGTCTTTGAAGCGCTTTCTGGGGCGGCCTCTGGGTCTCTGGCCCTGCCTCAGTTCTCCGTAGAGCAAGCAACCGCCGAGGCAGTCTGTGAGGCTCCATACGGATGACATGTCCAGTCCAGCGAAGCTGGGCCTTCATTATCATGGCTTCGATGCTGAGCAGACCGGCTCTGTCCAGGACTTCGAGGTTGGTCACTCGGTCTTGTCACTTGATGCCCATAATCGCTCGTAGTGATCTCGTGTGGAAGCGTCCAAGCTGTTTCGTGTGTTTCCGGTACAGCGTCCAGGACTCGCAGCCGTAGAGGAGACTAGTGAGAACAACAGCTTCGTAGGCCTTGATCTTTGTGTCGAGCTTGATGCTTTTGTGGGTCATCACACGAGTATGTAGGCGGCCAAGAGCTTGGCTGGCTTTGCTGATCCTGGCAGAGATTTCTCTGTCAAGAGAGCCATCACTGGAAATGACGCTCCCGAGGTACTTGAAGTGCTCGACAGTTTTCAGAGTGGTGCCTCCGATGGTGATGGTGGGGGGGAGGTTGCACTGTTGGGCCTGGGGAGGGTTGGTAGAGCATTTCTGTTTTTCCAAGGCTGATTGTCAGGCCAAAAAGCCGAGAGGCTTCCGCAAACCCGCAGACAATGAACTGGAGGTCCGCTTCTGTGTGTGCCATCAGGGCACAGTCGTCAGCAAACAGTACGTCAGTCACAAATCTCGACTGTTCAGGTCCCGGCGCTCAGCCGACGAAGGACAAACAGATATATATAAAAATTAGTCACTATAGCACTTTCTTCCTTTTTGGTGGTAGAATTTTTGTATGCAAGAAAAAAAAAGCTGCTCTCCCCGGCGAGGAAATGAACCAGGGTCTCCCTCGTGATAGGTTGGGACACTATCCACTACACTACCGACGAGCTTACAAAATTTGTTGCTACACTTAAGTTTATAAACCGTTATTGCTTAAACTGTGCATCACAAAATTATCATTCATAGCCGTTAGTAACGGCTATTCTGGTAAAATGAAACATCGGGCATCATTCATGACCCATAATGAACATATCTACAAATTTTCAGAAAGATCGGTCCAGCAGTTTTGTCTGGAGCGAGTGGAAACACATTTTTTTGACCACGGACACACACACACACACACACACACACACACACACACACACACACACACACACACACACACAGAGAGAGAGAGAGAGAGAGAGAGAGATATCTTCGTTCCCATTGTAAAGTACTCCCTGTTCTATAAGAACTGGGAGTACAAAAAGACACGAAAAACGGTACATAAACTGTGACCAGAAATAGATGCAAGACATTTTCTCCGAACGAAGACAGGATACGGGTACGCAAAGGCAGCAAAAACAGACGATTGCATGAAAGAAAGACAACGTCTGTTTAAAAAAAAAAAAAAAAAAAAAAAAAAAAAAAAAAAAAAAAAAGGATCGTGCCAAATAGAGTCAGGACAGTACAGTGAAATGGAATGCAATGCCACACAATACGTTCAGGCTCAGAGAAGTGCAACGCAACATGTACGATGAATTGGTTTATGTTTATTTACTTAGATGTGTCACATTTTTACCGTGTTAATTTGACCACATCGTTGCATACTGTCTGTTTTATGTGTAAATGTTTGTTTTGTTTCGTTTTGTTTTTTAGCTGTTGTGTTTCTTGTTTTTCGGTGCATTCCTAACGTCCTTTCTGGACACACACTACACGTAATCTCATGACAGACAACAGTTGATTGTGCTCGTATTGAACGTTATTGCGATGTTTTCTGGGTTTGTTTCTGTTTGTTTCTTTGTTTAAGACTTTTTTTCATCTTCTTTCCTTTCTTGTTCTTTTGGGGCAGTACCTGAGGAACCACTGGCTTCCCTGGCTCAGCTGTTTCATTTTTAAGGAGAGACAGAAAGAGAGAGGGAGATAATGAGAGGCAGAGTCGGAGATAGAAAAAAACCCACAGCGAGACGCAGAGAGAGAGAGAGAGAGAGAGAGAGAGAGCGAGCGAGCGGAGGGACCGGAGTATGTGTGCTACTTTGGGGATTCCTTGAAATGCCTGAGGACATTGTCGCCAGGGATTTTAATAAGCGTTCTCCTCGTCGCGCGCGCGCGTGCATGTGTGTATGTGTTCGCGCGCGCGCGCGCGCACATGCTTGCGTGTGCGCATGCGTGAGGCGTGAAACAGCTCCATCAATTTTCTTGGGAGAATGTTGACAGCATTGTGTCAAGTCCTGCTTTTGCTGCTCAGAAACTCTGACTGTTGTATAGAGTAAAATGAAAACAAAACGAAACAAAAATAAAAAAGAAACGTAAAATGAAAAACGTACAAGAAAGGGTATTACAGTAAAAGAGAAGAAAGAAAATTCTGCCGAGAAAATTTAAATCTGTTCCTGGGAGAACACAAGGAGGAAAACACTTCAGTGGCCCCTGATAGGTTCGAAATTGTACGCCTGTCTCCACGAACCACGAAAATGAAATGAGAGAGAATAAAAACGGTCCCCAAGAACATCACACAAACCGGGCGTGCTTGCGCTGTCCCTGCACAAGTAAAAACTGCCCCTCTCTCTCTCTCTCTCTCTCTCTTCTCTCACGCGTTCGGCCTTTCTTGTGGTATTTCGACAACTTTTGTACATGGTTGTACATGGACGCCTTTGAATTGAATTAGTCTTAGATACTGACTATACGGCTACATTTCAACAATGACCTTACGGCTAGATCTTGTTATTGATCGTGGTACTAGTTCTTGACATGACCCTCAGGCTAGATCTTGCTGTTGATCGTGGTACTAGTTCTTGACAATGACCTTAAGGCTAGATCTTGCTATTGATCGTGGTACTAGTTCTTGACAATGACCCTAAGGCTAGATCTTGTTATTGATCGTGGTACTAGTTCTTGATAACGACGGTAAGGCTAGATCTTGTTATTGATCGTGGTACTAGTTCTTGACATGACCCTAAGGCTAGATCTTGCTATTGATCGTGGTACTAGTTCTTGACAATGACCCTAAGGCTAGATCTTGCTATTGATCGTGGTACTAGTTTCCTGACAATGACCCTAAGACGGCTTCTGAATAGGCACCTTTGAGCACTTCTCGATATATGACCCCGATGAATCTTTTCAGTGCGGTCTTCAAGGATATTCCTAGATTTTTACTTTGAGGGCACTTTTTAAATAATGTCCCAAAGGATGCTTCTACATATAATAGTAGTTTTAGGTGTTGCCCTTGGAGAGACTTCTAAACATTGACCCCAGAGGTGAACAGTGGAATCTGGTAAAGATCTGAGCAAACGTTTTGGAGGACAAACTGACGGGGCAGAGAAAAATGCATACCCTGCTTGTATAATGCGCGCTAACACCTGCCCTGCACAAATGAAAATTGCATCTCGTTCTCGCACGCTGCTGGAATGGATGCAGACGGCGTCTCATTTTCCTTTCATCTGATGTGTACTTCGGAAACCATAGGCATACAGGGCTACTTCTTCATATTGACGTTCGGACTGTTTTTATACGCTGATCGTAATGCAGGTTCTAAAACCTAAAAGTGAGGCTACTTCAAGGAATCCGTTTTTTTTTTTCATTCATTGAACCAAGGGAAAATTCTTAACATTGACCTATAAGATTTTTCTTGATGTAGATCCTAAGAGAACTTCTAGATGTTAACCTTAAGGAAACTTCCACATATTCACCTAGGGATACTTCTGAATATTGACCCTAAGAATGTTTTTTTAGACACTGAACCTATGGATACTGCTAAACTTTGCCTACAAAGATATTTTTTAAATATCAATTTGAGGATACTTTGCAATACTGACCGTAAAGAAATTTTCCGATGCTGACTTGATTAGATATAGAATCTGAGGATACTAAACACATATTGCCTCTATGATTTGTAGGAACTATGCTGTGTACCTTAGGGATACCTCCAGATACTGACGTTTACCCAGCAGATATTTCTGGACATTGACCCTAAGATTCTTCTCCACATTGACCCAGAGGATAACCCCGTGGTGTTTGGCGTTTATCTCAGCAAACCAAATGACCACAAGGATTCAGTTTAACATACTAGACACTCCGAACACCTCTTGGTAATGATCCTAAAGCTACATCTAGATACTCGCCCCGAAGATCCATCCAGATAGATAGTGCCCTAACAGATATCTTTAGAGATAAACTCCGATGATAATTCTAGATATTGACCTTCAGGATACATCTAAACAATGACCCGAAAGACTCTTCTTGATACTGGCCCTAAATATAGTGCTTGACATTGTCCCAAGTGATAGTCCTAAGTATTGATCATGAAGACGTCTATGGACTGTGGCGTGTACAGACACTTCCAGATACTGACCATGATGTTTCTTCTGGAACTTGAACCTCTGGATATCTCTAGAAACTAACCATAAGGATATAGCAAGACACCAGTCCTAAAGATGGCTGTAGATATGGACCTTAACGATAACTACGAGATTTGGCAAAGATCTGCTCAACACTTTTCGAGTCACCCTACGGACAGACATGGCAGGAATAAAATACCATGTTTGGTGACTTTACGTGCCCGCAGGATAACGATTTTAAATAACTCTGTGGCTAAAATACTTGCTCCTCAATCTGAGGGGTGCGGGTTCATTCCTTTATTAACACAGCGCAAGCTTCCAAGGGTGGTGCAGGATTTGCTGCAAGGCTGGTTTGTTCGGCAGTTGAGGACAGTACTTCCCTGGAGAAAGGCCGAGTGACGGTGAGGAAAGATCTACAGACCACAGGGGAAGTCCTGTTGATATGGGGAAAGACTGTAACCCGGGATTCTCTTTAGAGAACACGTAAGACTTCACGGTTAAAGCTTGGCTGTGTCTGGAGTTGTGCTGTCGTCAACTGTTAATGGAACAGCAACGAGTGAGGCTGCGGGATGCGCATGACACTGACTTGACAGTGTCGTTTTTTCGCCGGTGGGCTCTGCAATTATGAAACAGGGGTTGGTACACCTATGGGAACGCTCCCGTGGGGGTTCTGTCGTGGCACATCCAGTGGCCATTACACAATGGCATTTGTCAGGGAGCAATTATGTCCCTTGACGTCTTAATGGAATGTCATGTGCATGCCTGCACCCCATGTGAACAGATCGCAGGCTTCCAAGGATGGCGCAGGATTGCTCTCAGCTGTTTTGTCCGGCAGTTGAGGGACAGTACTTGTCTGGGTCCATCCGTACCTTCGGGTGTATCTTTTCCTTTCTACAAATCTTTAGAAATTCGTAGCCCTCTGAGCATTTGGGTAGTATGTTGCACAGGGCATTTTTGTTCAGGTCTTCAAACACTTCTTCATTCGAACAGTTTAATCTCTGCCCACATTAGTGGGATTTTCCTGATGTCCACGATCCACAGACTTCACGGGGCAGTCCAGTGTCTGGCCCTCCTTCAGAAGAACAAACACGCACACTGGAGATCTGCTAAGCCTCTGTCAGCGTTGTGTGGGTTACGCTCAGCACAAAAATACCCAACACGCCTCAAGACATTATATCAGAAGATAAGCACCGCACCGCACCGCTAAACTTGAACCATTATCGACTGGAAGTGAGGTAATGAGTGAAGGACTCGGGTGGGTAGTAGCAACGCAGTTTTTCGTCGTGTGTCTGTGGCACCTGTAAACTCGCGCGCTGAAGTAGCGGCACCCTGTTTCGCACACTGCAAGAAAACGTGGGGGAACCATCACGATTTTTCTCGCTCTCTGCAGGAAAGCGTGTGATTTGCATGGTCGTTCCACTGCCACGTTTTGTCACGATTCGTCGCTTTCTGTCTCTGTCTACTCTGTCGCTGTCTTCTCTCTGTCTCTCTCTGTCTGTCTGTCTGTCTGTCTGTCTGTCTCTCTCTCTCTCTCTCTCTCTCTCTCTCTCTCTCTCTCTCTCTCTCTCTCTCTCTCTCTCTCTCTCTCTCTCTCTCTCTCTCAGTTTTGCCTGGGATCTGTGTTGGGAAAAAAAAGCCACCCCTGATGACAAAGAAAACATTTTCAATATTGAAAAAAACAAAGAGAGCCGTCCTACGCCTTTTCGCACATCGAAAAATTCTCCACGCTTTCTTGCAGTCCCACGTGACCATCACCCCAACCCCCCCCCCCCCCCCCCCCCCCATTCCCCCGCCCCATCCCTATCCCTATCTCCGTCCTCTTCCACACACGGGCACACACACACACACACACACACACACACACACACACACACACACACACACACACTTGCACGCACTTGTTTTTGTTTCAGTGCGTGAGAACGCGTGGGACTGCGTTGGCTCACAACTCCCAACAAACATTTCGGGGATGGAAATGACGAACGTTGCCAAACACAAAACACACATTTTCGTGCTCTTCTCGTCACGCACTTGCATGTGCATGCCGGTTTTCACTTTGCTGACATGAAAAGAAAAAGGGAGAAAATAAGAAAAGTTAATCAATAGAAAAGAAAAAAAGGTCGATGTGTGTGTCTGTCTGTCTGTGTATGTCTGTATGTATGCGTATGTGTGTGTCTAGCTGTTTGAGTGTCTGTTTGTCTGTCTGTGTGTGTGTGTGTGTGTGTGTGTGTGTGTGTGTGTGTGTGTGTGTGTGTGTGTGTGTTACTGTACTTAGCACGGCAATGGGAATCTTGCAGTGAAACGATTTGTTCTCGGCACCGTCCATTTCATTCATGCATTATCGATGTGCTTTGTGTGCAGTACTGCCACGTGATTGACATCTACTATGGAACGGTGTGTGTGAGTGTGAGTGTGCGCGCGTGTGTGTGTGTGTGTGTGTGTGTGTGTGTGTGTGTGTGTGTGTGTGTGTGTGTGTCGCTGTGTACCGTGTGTGTGTGTGTGTCGCTGTGATACCGAACTGTGTGTGTGTGTGTGTGTGTGTGTGTGTGTGTGTGTGTGTGTGTCGCTCTGATACCGAACTGTGTGTGTGTGTGTGTGTGTGTGTGTGTGTGTGTGTGTGTGTGTGTGTGTGAGCGTACGCGCGCGCGCGCGCGCGCGTGTGTGTGTATGTGTCTTTTACTCGTTTTATTCTTGATAACTCTCTCTCTCTCGTCTCTCTCTCTCTCTCTCTCTCTCTCTCTCTCTCTCTCTCTCTCTCTCTCTCTCCCTGTCCGTCCTCCCTCCCTTCCACTCCTCCATCCCGTCTGCACTTATACTCAGTCCTCACAATGAACTCCATCACAGATAAAATCGTCCTTCTCACGTTACGAAATGTCTGGCAGGGGAGGGGTAGGCGGAGGGGGGAGGGGGGGGGGGGAGTGTCCAACCGTTTTTATCTCGTGGGAAGCGGAACAGTTGGCTGTGACAGGTGAGAGATCAAGAACTGGCCGAGAGACCCCTAAGAAAGGATCGGGGAAAGCTGCCTCCAAAAAGCGCGGATGTCTGTGATGGTCCAATCGCGCGTTTTCCCCCCCCCAAAAAAGCGCGAGTCTGGGGAGTTTGCTGTCTCAAAGCGCGAATTTTAACGTGTTCGAAAGAGCGAAAATGAAGTATTTTAAAGTGTGTTGTATTCAACGGGCTGTAGATGCTGAATGTAAGAGTCAGATTCGCTGTGATGCGGCCTTCTGTTTGGGGGCATCTATACATACACTCGCACGCACGCTCATACACACACATGCACACAAAAGCGCGCGCGTGCGCGCGCACGTACGCGCACACACTTACACACACGCGCGCTCACACACACGCATACACACAAACATGCACACACACGCGCACACACACGCGCGCGCGCACGCACACACACACACACACACACACACACACACACACACACACACACACACACACACACACACACACACACACACACACACACACACACACACAAGCAGTTACATGGAATCGTTTCTTTATTAGCATAAACAATATCTCCGATGTTCCATTTCTTTATTATTCTTGTTCCATGTAAGCAGGCCTGTGTACATCATTTATTGGTAGTTGGAATCACTGAATGTATGATTTGGAAAAAAGAACATACAACGAAGGGAGGTCAACAATTCAGACTTGAATCGTTTGAAACTTTTGGCTTGTATTGAAAAAAATTGCTTCGTTCTCCGCCCTCAGTCGCTCCATTTTGAAAATTGTATTGAAAAAGCCATGGTCGCGCCTTTTCTTTATACATTAAAGTTCGTACCTTTTAAAATTTCTCATTGGCGCTGTTTGACATTTAACTCGCGCATCGGTGCTCGTGATCTGTATTCCCTGGCGCCATTGGGCGTGTTCTACCCCCATCACACCACCGCCCTCCTTTTCAGCCTCATCCCATCACCGCCACCTCCACCTCCCCTCCACCACACCCACCACGTCATTAGGGCTCCTGCCGGGTCCTAGAACGACTGGTTCTGCTATCGACTTTGGTTGATTGGTTGTGGGGGCGAGTTGATTGGTTGTGGGGTGAGGTGTGGTAATGTGCTGGTTTTTTTTGGGGGGGGGATAGTAAGGGATGGAAAGAGAGGGGTGGGGGAGGAGTTCAGTAGTCATTTGGTCTTATTCCTTTAATCAACATACTGCACCAAGGGTGGAGTAGGGCTGTTGAATACTGCTCACAAAAAAGCTAGGGGATATTGAAATCTCTTTCGGTTATGTTTGCTTTCAAAATGGGCGTAATAGTGTGTGGTGGTGGTGGTGATGGTGGAACGATGACCAGCACCTCAGTTTGCTCTTTACTAGCACTGCTGTGTGAGTTTCAACTGCACGTGAAGCATACACAGGCCATGCGCGTTATTTTCTCACTGTGGTGTCTTGTCCTGTTTTGCGTGAATCTGTGTGTGTGTGTGTGTGTGAGAGAGAGAGAGAGAGAGAGTATCACGCCCACTCAGTGCTTGCAACGTGATCATTAGTAAGCCGTGAGTCTTAAGAGAAAAATCAGTAGTACAGGGTTTTCGTTCATGAACAACATCTGCAGATAAAAAAAAAAGTCAGCAATACAGAGTTTTCGTTCATCAAAACCATCTACAGATGAAAAAGTCAGAAATACAGAGTTTTCGTTCATCAAAACCATCTACAGATGAAAAAGTCAGCAATACAGGGTTTCCGTTCATCAAAACCATCTACAGATGATGACTTGCTTAGCAAGGTAACTGTTTCAACGCAAACATACTAACTTTCTGTTTGCTCTCACGATGTCGTCAGAAATTCAAACTCAAGACCAAGAGAGTCTGTCTTCGGGGTGGGGGTACGGGGGAAGGAGGGGGGATCAGGTGAAATATAAGTTGTCAGCTCTCACTCGGAAAGTCACGCAACGTCGGTCAGACCACGAGAGATGGGGCGCTGTGGGAGCATCAGGGTCAGGCCAGGGCGTGGGGGTCATGCGTGGGTCAGGCCTCGGCTCACTGGTGTCCCTGACTCTTTTTTCCTTTTCATTTGGTTCTCCATCTATCTGTTGTAACCCCTTGGGCGCTGTGGTCTCTTGGCTCAGCGGAGGTGGTGTGGCGCGTGTGAATCTGTCCGCATGCAGTGCCGCCTTCTTGATACCAGTTGAGACAGGAGCCGCAGGAATGCTACACAACCTGTAAAAGAACTCCTGATATCGATTAAAATCTGTTGTAACTGTGAAATCCTTGCAATGGCGCTGTGGTCTCTTGCTCAGCGGAGGTGGTGTGGCTTGGCGTGTGAATCTGTCCGCATGCAGTGCCGCCTTCTTGATACCAGTTGAGACAGGAGCCGCAGGAATGCTACAAACCGTAAAAGAACTGACGAGCTGATATCGATTAAAATAATTCTCTATTGTTTATCGTTCCTGACTGACCAACTGTGAAATCGCTGGCAATGGACCTGACAACACAATGACCGGATGCTTGTGATGGCTCTCCAAGATCGACAGTGCCGTGTGAAGACAACAGATTGCTGATCAAACAAAGCATCAGAAGCTTGGTTCTGTGCTTGCAGTCAGATTGTCAGAAAAAAGCTCAGCTTCAGCAGTCATGGCAGCAGGCTTCAAGGACAGAAGTCTCCACACAGGCAGTAAGGAATCGACTCTACACCCGTTAGTTGACAGTCCTGAGACCCCACATTGTACTGCAGAGCGACATATTCCTGGAATTCATCCTGATACCCTTTTGTTGCTGCCATTAAAGAAGCAGGCTTGGTATTACTCCAGGACGAAAATGTACAGGATCAGGAAGTCCACGTCGTCCACACCCTTCCCCTTGCCCTGCACTGCCTCTAGACTGTTCTCCCATCTGATGCACCTTGGAATCATTTTCGGGAGGCGTCTTTGGTTTCTGGACCTAGCATCACTCGTTTTGGACCTGCGAATATTTTTCCGGAAGGAAGGACAGCGAATCCCTCTGGATCTTCTCTGTTAGAAGGAATCACAGCGAATCCCCTGGATCTTCTCTGTTAGAAGACATGACAGCGAATCCCTTGGATCTTCTCTGTTAGAAGACATGACAGCGAATCCCTTGGATCTTATCTGTTAGAGGAATGACAGTGAATCCCCTGGATCTTCTCTCTGTTAGAAGGAATGACAGCGAATCCCCCTGGATCTTCTCTGTCAGAAGGAATAACAGCGAATCCCCTGGATCTTCTCTGTTAGAAAGCAGGACGGCAAATCCAGTGGATCTTCTCTGTTAGAACGAATGACAGCGAATCCCCCTGAATCTTCTCTGTCAGAAGGAATAACAGCGAATCGCCTGGATCTGCTCTGTTAGAAGGAATGACAGCGAATCCCCTGGATCTTCTCTGTTAGAAGGAATGACAACGACTCCCCCTGGATCTTCTCTGTAAGAAGGAATGATAGCGAATCTCCTGGATCTTCTCTGTTAGAAAGAATGACAGCGACTCCGCCTGGATCTTCTCTGTTAGAAGGGATGACAGCGAATCCCCTGGATCTTCTCTGTCAGAAGGAATAACAGCGAATCCCCTGGATCTTCTCTGTCAGAAGGAATAACAGCGAATCCCCTGGATCTTCTCTGTCATAAGGAATGACAGCGAATCCCCTGGATCTTCTCTGTCATAAGGAATAACAGCGAATCCCCTGGATCTTCTCTGATAGAAGGAATGACAGCGAATCCCCTGGATCTTCTCTGTTAGAAGGAATGACAGCGAATCCCCTGGATCTTCTCAGTTATTCATATCAATTTTCCAGCAGAAGGAATGACATCCTCCGATATTTTTTTTTCCGCTATTCACAGGAATGTTCCCGAAAGGGGGATGACACAAATCCCTCGTGATCTTTGCTATTCACAGGAATATTCCTGTAGTAGAGATGACATCCCCCGAATTTTTTTTCTTTTATTCCCTGGAATATTCTAGAGAACTGCCAGCGAATCCCTTGGTATTTTCTCTGTTATTCACAGGAATGTTCCTGCAGGAGGAATGACAGCAAATCCCTAAGATTTTCTCAAGTATTCACTAGAATGTTCCTAAAGGAGTTCCTCGTTCCGACAGTAAATCCCCAGAGGTTTCTCTACTGTTCACAGGATTGTTCCTAAACGAGGAGAGTGACAGCCGATCCTCGGGGATCACAGTGAAAGACTGTTCCAGTGCATGAGCAGGAGGTGCCATCTGTCTTGTCTGGCTGGGTAAAAAAAAAAAAAAAAAAAAAAAACACCCTGGCGGACCAACTCGCTACTTACTCTGACCGAACGTTCCTGATATTTTGGTTGGATGACGCGCACCTGCCACCACACACCACCACCACCACCACCCCTCCACTTCTGTGTTGGTGTGTTCCTCTATCGGCTGTGTGACACTTTACATACGGCTGTTACTTAGAAGTTTGATCTTCAGTTTCTTAGAAAACAAGTGCTTCTGAACTTACGGGGTTCTCTTTTATACAGTACTCCATACTTCTTTCTATGAGCAGTATGGATGGGCTTCCAGATCCTTCATCTCCCCTTTTCTCCCCCCCCCCCCCCTTCCCCTCTCCCAGTCAAACACACCGATCAGAAATGATGTGGCATCGATTCCAATGATTCATGCACCAACCTTTGTTTTGAATGTTTTACTTTGTACAGAGTCCCTGGTTTTAACGTTCTCACTGCTCTGGTATGGAACTCGTGGTCGCCAGATGTGTAAGTTACATGACTTGTCTGGATGTTCGATGGACAACTTTCCTGATTACGATAGCGCGCGCGCACGCACACACACACACACACACACACACACACACACTCACACGCGCGCACACACACACTCACTCACACACACACACACACACACACACACACACACACACACACACACACACACACCATGGATATACGCACGCTCACACGCACGCACGCACGCACGCATGCATGCACACATACACATATGCACATGACCGCGTGCACTCACACACACACACACACACACACACACACACACACACGCACACGCACGCACGCACGCACACACACACACACACACACACACACACACACACACACACACACACACACACACACACACACACACATTCATTCGTGCGCGCGCGTGCTTCACACACTCCCTTCTCGCCTTCTCCCCTCCCTCCCGTTTTCCCTTTCTTGCCGTTTTCTTCGCAATGGTTTATGAAAAATGCAAACTTCTCTCATTCAGCGTCTCCGCTGTATCCCCGCTGAAGGCAAGAGAGGCACGAAGGGCTGGAGAGAGAGAGAGAGAGAGAGAGAGAGAGAGAGAGAGAGAGAGAGAGAGGGAGAGTGCAAGCAGACAGGGTGAGAGAGAGAGAGTGAGAGAGAGAGAAGTAGAGAGAGAGGGGGACGTAGAGAGAGAGAGAGAGAGAGAGAGAGAGAGAGAGAGAGAGAAACTTTTTTTATTGTCTGCATAGCTTAACAGCCCTTCCGACAATAGGGATCAATGCAAATTCTGACCTCATCTCATAGAACTTGGAGATTACTTTGAACATGAACAAAACGGCGCGCGCGCACTACACGCACCACACGCACCATACAGATTAATAGACTCTTATTCTTACGAGCACAATCGCTCACACCAACGTCCGTTCACTCCCTCCGCCCCCTTTCCACCTCCCCACACCCAACCTCCCCCTCCCCTGCTTCCACCACCCTCCACTTCCCACCATCTTATACGCACATGTCACGTTGTCCAAGGTCATAGTGTTTATCATTTGCTGCTTTAGAATTCATTGTCATTTGAAACCATCTCTCTCTCTCTCTCTCTCTCTCTCTCTCTCTCTCTCTCTCTCTCTCTCTCTCTCTCTCTGGACCGCGTTGTGAGAGCAATAAATCCCGGCAATTTTCTCTGTACGTGTTCATTGTCATTGGAAAAAAATGCTTGTTCGTTGTTCCTTCATCAGGTACACCAGAGAAAGATTCCATTCCATAGCAGTTGTTTGGGATATCCTCGATAGGTTTTGCAATGAAACAGACAGTGGATTTGGCCTTCTACTGCGCTGCCACAAGATGGACAGCTGATGTCTTCCTGATCATTTGGAGACTGAAAAACTACCTTGTGTGTGTGTGTGTGTGTGTGTCTGTGTGTCTGTGTGTGTCTGTGTGATAGGGAGAAGCAGCCAGCCAGCCAGCCAGCCAGCCAAAGTATTCAGATGAGCGGCGGTTTCCTCCTTGCTCGGTACGGCAAGTTTAAGTCTCATTCTCTGAAAAAATAGGACCGGGGGGGGGGGGGGGGGGGGGTGGATAGATATCTATCTTTCAGTTCCACATTCCACCCCCCCAACCGCACATACCTTCCTACCTCACCTACAACCCCACCCCATCCCATCTTCGCTGATCCGCCCCCGACCAGCCGACCCACTCTTCTTTGCCTTGGGCGAGTGATCCGTTTGTTGCCAGCTTTCATCAGTGGAGTGGGGCGTGCATGGTTAGGACAGGAGGATCGGCGCATCTGTCTATCTGCCCCGCAGAAGTCTGGGTAAGGTGGACATTGGTGATGGGTTGTCTTGTAGTTGTGCTCTGTCTGTCCGTCTGTCTGTCTCTCTGTCTCTCTGTCTCTCTCTCTCTCTCTCTCTCTCTCTCTCTCTCTCTCTCTCTCTCTCTCTGCATGTCTGTGAGCATATGCATGCTTGAGCATATGTGTGTGTGTGTGTGAGGGCACGTAAGTTGATGTGTGTGTGTGAGAGAGAGAGAGAGAGCAAGGGAGACAGAGAGAAAGGGGAGGGGGGTAAGCCCTGGGGACGAAAGAAGTAAGGGAAGGGATAAAATTTTGAGACAAAGTTCAGAGGAGGGGGGGGAGTGGTAGAGTAGACATAAGAAAGAAACAGAGGAAAGGGAAGGAGGAAAGGGAACAGACAGACGGACAGAGGGTGAAAGAAAAAAGGGACAGACAGAAGAACACTTGAGCTGAGCGGCGTTTGTCTGTAACTTGGTTACAGAAAGTGGAAGCTCGGTCCCTTGGCGGAGGAGGTGTTTGTTTCTTTCAGTCCCCCCCCCCCCCCCCCCCCCCAACTCTCTCCTTCATCAATTCATTCCCGTTCCTTTTTTGCCTGCCATGGAGGAGGAAGATGGGAGGGGTGAAGGGGAGATGGGGACAACCGGGGAGAGGGAGGGCCTATGGGGAGAAGGGGACTTGCAGAGAGGGGGGGGGGGGGGAGGACGGGCGGTGCGGAGGGTTAAGGGAGGGGAGGGTACATGGTTAGGGAATGCCATCCTCCTGTTTTTTGTGCAGACAGAAGCCTTACTTCCGGACGACTGTGGTGACACGAGTGTGGTGGAACAAGATGAGAGAGAGAGAGAGAGAGAGAGAGAGAGAGATCGCGGACCTGGTTCGTTCAATTTGCGATCTCGACGATCTTGTCTTTGTTCTTCATTACCTGATCGTTTTCTTCACGAGCCAGGATCTATGAGGTTCGCAAACGTCACCAAAACTAGATTCGCGGTGGGAAAAAAGGATCGCTCATATGTTGTGTAAATTGTTCGAGCTCGAGCAAAGGGAAGTAACCACATGAAAACTCTCACAGATTGTGGTTGGTTGTCTAACTTTCGACTTCTCGATTCGTAAGTGAACATTTCATTCCGTACTGCTGAATATTCCCAGGTTCACAATGCTATGGGAAGAAACGAGTTGAATGTCAGTCAAAGAGATATCTAAAAACTGACTCCGTAGCTAAAATTCAAAACAGTTCAGAGCTCAGTGGGCCTGGCCACCAGTATAGACCTCAGCCCAGGGTCTACCGAGCAGGTTGAGTTCCCTCCCTTGAAAGTAGATCGTTCACACCTCGATGAGAGATCGGTTCTTTGTGGACGTTGCTCTGTGAGCTAGATCGTGGGTCGTTAGCTTCAGTCAAGACAAAAACTATGGTTCGTCGTTAGGTACGAAATTCGCAAACCCCCATGATTCGTTCAACGAAGAACTGTCTTAAGAAAGAAACACACACAAAAAAACATACCAACGCACACACACACACACCAACGAGCGACAGTTCGCACGCAGCTGTCATATTGTTATATGGCAAGATTGATGGGGCTTGTTCTCTGACAGAATGGGAAGAAGGAGGATGGGAGAGTGGGAAGGAGGGGGATGGGAGAGAGGGCCGAGCTGGGGGTGTGGGGGTGAACGAGGGAGGGGTAGGTAGGTGGAAGATGTTTTTTTTTTTCTTTCAGTCCCCTCTGGCCGGCCACCGACCCACCAACCCTCTTGATGTCTTCTGCGTAGTCCAGTGATCCCTTGTGTTGTCGGCGTTCATCAGTGGAGCAGGACGTGTACATGTGTGGTACAGGGGTCCGGCACATCTGTGTTGCCTTCAGTTCTGGGCACAGCTGAGGCAGTCGATGTTCTCTCTGTCTCTGTCTCTCTCTCTCTCTCTCTCTCTCTCTCTCTCTCTCTCTCTCTCTCTCTCTCTCTCTCTCTCTCTCTCTCTGTATGTATGTATGAAAGTGTGTGCGTGCATGTTGTGTTGTGTTGTGTGTGTGTGTGTGTGTGTGTGTGTGTGTGTGTGTGTGTGTGTGTGTTTATGTGTGTGTATGTGCGCGAGCGTGCACACACACTCACATCACGAGAATCACAGGCAGCGTTCGAAAGCGACAGGGGAGGGATGTAGGGAGAGAAAGAAAAAATAGTTAAGAGAAAGGGAGAGAGGAGAGGGAAAACGCACATTAAAAAGAAAGACGGAGAGAAAAAGAGAGCGAGAGAGACAGACAGACAGACAGACAGATGCACAGCCCGAGATGGGGAAAGAGAGAAGGGAACAGGCAGAAGAACATCACCTCAGCTGAGCTGTGATTTATCTGTACTTTGTCACTCTTCAAGTGGGGAAGAGGGGGTTCCCAACTGTTTTCTTTCGTCACACCCACCCCCGACCCTCCTTTGTCTCGCCTCCATTATCCCTCCTTAAAACGCCTGGCATTATTGGCATATCTGGTGGCAGTGGCATATCTGGCGGGAGAAGAAGGGGGGGGCGGGAGAAGGGAGTAGGGGGAAGGGGGGGGGGGGGGGGGGGGGGGGGGGGGGGGGGGACATAGCGGAGGATCTAGGAGGTGAGGTGCCGGAGAGAGGAGGGATAGGTATAGGGGATAAGGAACGAGGGGGGAAGGAGGGTTGAGGACATTATCCTTCTATGTTATGCAAAAAAATGGTGGTGGTGGTGGTGCGTAGCGATATGGAGTGGAGAAGAGCGACGGGTGAACTACAGAGAGACATACATTGGCACTGAGGGAGCGAAGGAGAACCATAGAGAGAGAAGAAGATACAGGCAGATCACTGAACGAAGGCTATCATGAAGGAGACTTTGTGTGAACAAACAGTTTTAAGAAAAAACGAAAAAAGAGATGAAGCACAGGTCACTGTGCACGTGACCAAGATCAGTATGAGACCTTTTTATAAAGAACATTAATATGGAAATGCCGTGCGCGTAAGAGTACAGCACAGAGAATTTTGGAATAATTCCCTTTGTGGATACCAGCATTAGCAAATGGTTGTCCAAACAATGGAGAGAACAAAGACAGACAGACAAACAGGTAGAGGGACAGACAGAGGGACATGCGGAGAGACAACGGGTCGTGGAGACAGAGAGGTAAAGAAGGAGGTTGAGACACACTGGGAGACACAGACAGACAGACACAGAGAGACGGGGGAGCAAGCATAGAGAGACAGACAGACAGAAGACAGACGAACACACAGATTGAGAAACGTCGGATATGAGAGGCAGTTTGTGTAACTTGGTTACAGTCAGTGGGGGGCCAGTTCCTTCGGGATGGGAAGAGCTGTTTTTCTTTCAGTTTCTCTCCGGCTCTCTCTCTCTCTCTCTCTCTCTCTCTCTCTCTCTCTCTCTCTCTCTCTCTCTCTCTCTCTCTCTCTCTCTCTCTCTCTCTCTCCATCCATCTTTTGTCTGCTTCTATTATTGGATTAGATGTTGCTTGCCGAAAGGGGGGGGGGGTGCAGCAGGGGGGGGGTGGAGGTGGGGACAATGCAGCGGGAAGGGGAAGGGTGTAAGGAAGGGTGGTGCAGGGGAAAGGATGGGGGGTGGAGGGAACATCTTCCTCCTGTGTCCTGCAGGAAACCCTTAGTTCTGGATGATGGTGGTGGTGGTGGTGGTGTGGGGGGTGTGGAGGGGGGGGGGGGGGTAGGTTTAGGGAGTGAAAGAGACTGGAGTAGATGGATTAAAGGGAGACAAAGACATGGAGGTTAAGAGGTAGCGAAAGGGAATCAGAAAGAGAGGATGGGGTACAAATCGTATTCTGAATGAAAGTCATCATCGAAGGGAATGTTGAGGACAAGCTTTTCAAGAGGTGACAAAAGAAATGAGTACAGGCCTAAATTGTGCATTGTGCCTGGCTGATAACTGCTCTCGTGTTACGCTCTACATATACACACATACTCAGTGTGTCACAAACCACATCAGTACCGCGTTTCATATCTGAAATGTAGTGTAAGAGAAAACTGGGAAGTGTGCTGCAATATTATCATTTGCAGATGTCAGCCTATGTCATGCAAATCGAAACGACAGAGATAGAGCGAGAAGGGCGGGAGGAGGGGGGGACGGGGTGGGGGGGGGGGGGGGGGGGGGAGAGAGAGAGAGAGATGAGATGCCATAAATGGGAAATAAGGGTTAGGCTTTTGTTTATATTTGTTTTATCCAAGACCCTTACTATCTTCAGAAAGACAACCCCTGCATGGAAAACAGCATGGTCTAAATGACTTGTGTACATGGACACACCATTGCTGACTTTGACTTAATCACATTCTTTACTTTGAAGATTGATGACGTTGACTTTGTACATTGACATTAATGCTAATTTTGTATTTAATTATATATATATATATATATTTTTTTTAAAACTGTACACTGATAACATTGTTTACTTGGTACATGAATAACATTATTGATTACTTACACTGATGGTTTGATGACTGTGAAGACTCATAACATTGGTGACGTTGTGCATAAGAAATATCATTGATTTTCCACTTGATGAAGAACTGACTGTGTTCATTAAGAGCAGGGTTTGCGTCTTTGAACAAAATAGATACGATCTAAATATGCTTCTTCTCAAAAAAAAAAAGAAAGAGGGAAAGAAAGGAATACAACATCTTCACCGACGTGATATCCACCCGGGTCTTTTCAAACGCAATTATGCAATGATATAGGCTGTCCAAGCCTTGATGCTTATCGAAGATTTGTGGGGAAAAAAAACATTATTTGCATTGCAGCTTTTTTTCTTCAATTTTGGGTAACATGAACTATATTCAAACGGAAACGAAACCTGTGTTTCTTTTCTGTGTTATGCTTCTTATTTTTCCTCTTTTTTTTCCTTTTCTTCTTCTTTCTTTTTTTCTTCCTTTTTTTTTTTTTTTTTAACAGCGTTTACAACTGGCCAATTCTCCGCTTGATATTTCAGGTGTGTGTGTGTGTGTGTGTGTGTGTGTGTGTGTGTGTGTGTGTGTGTGTGTGTTACATTCCTTCGACTTGCAAAAGCTTTTAAGGTGATTTGTGTGGAAACTGGATCGATTCTCCTCGGAGGAAGAATATATCGTTTGCATAAACGAACAAAAGAAGGAAAAAAGAGGACAGACATAAAAAAGAGACCGTGTGAAACACAGAAAAGGGAAAACAGCCAGAAAAGACATCACGACCGTGAGGTGTACGTGTCTCCGCAGACGAAAATGCGTCAATCTTGTTTAACGAAATAGAGGGAGAGGGATGGTGGGAGGAGGGAAGTAGAAGGAGGAGGAGATGGAGGAAGAGGCACGGAGAAGGTGGAGGGCGGAAAAGGGGAAGAGAAAGGGAGGGGAGGGGCTTAAACTATTCCGAAAGACTGTATGGCTTGACGATTGCCATCATGGCATTTTCCCTCTGCCACGACTGTTTTCTGTAATCTCCGAAACGTGAAACGGGCGCAACTTGTTTTGTTTGGATTATTGCCCTTGTGTGCGCGCAAGCACCTGTATTAAATTTTGTTTTGCGCACGCTTTGTCTGTGTGTGTGTGTGTGCATGTGTGTGTGTGTGTGTGTGTGTATGCGTGCGGGGCGGGCGCGCGCGCGCGCGCTTGTGTGCCCGAGAACACGTTCGTGTGAGACGGGGAGAACCGTGTGTTACGTGCTGGTTTTATTTGTGTCCAGTTCCTTGTCCGTAAGTTCTCCCAGAAGCGAAAGGAACACTGTGTGGCATTGGCCAATATTGAGCTGGATGTTTCTCTTTCCTTGAAAAAAGGGTGATTAAACCTGACACCCGCCGCCGCCGCCGTGGTGTCATGGTCAGTGCTGCCGACTTGAGGGCTGGGAGGTTTGTGAAAGAAGGGTTCGAGTCTTAACAGAAGCATTCTTTGGTGGGCTTGTTCGACCAGACAAGTCTCATCCAGTATTGACCGTGCTACGGGCTCACGTGGAAAGATTGGAACCACGCAGTCGAGATACTTGTACTTAGTTGCACAGACGTGTTGTCCATGCTGTCTGGGAATGACCAGGGTTTTGGGGGGTTTGTCCATCTGTGGTGGCGCATACAGGAATCACCGTCACTGCCAGGTGCACAAATTGCTCTCAACGGTACAAATAAGACGTCAGAAAAATCATGACTCCGTGAAGAACTGATCCGTAGGTCTTTGTTTCTGCAAAAATCGATGTGAGCGCGAAGAGAGAGGACGACAAATTAATTAACAAATTAGTGTATTGATTGATAAAGAACGAGTAAATTGATAAAAATAAGATATGAAACAAACGTTTGATTATGAATTGCTATTTACATTGTTCTACTTTGTCACGTTTACATAGATTCTGACAGAGAACTAAAAGTGCCAATCAGTTCTGAGCTAAATATCCTGATTCACTTGTCGTCAGCGTCGCTGTGCAATTAAAACGTTTTGCATTGTACACATTAATGATGGCGGTTCACTTGGTCTGTAAGCTGCGTTCGGTTTGCTTCTCGTTAAGCACTGGACCTTTAATCTGTACTTGATCCATATCAGAGTGTGCTAAGAGAAAGAGAAAAAAAAGAAGGAAATTGAGAGGGGAGAGAACAGGTGAGAATGACGCGGAGGTAAGGTGAAAGAGAAACAGTCGTACTCATGCTTTATCCATGTTTCGAGTATTTGTACCAACACTGTTCACTACTTGTCTTACATACACATTTGTCAGTTTTGTCTGTCTTTCAGTTCCAAACCATCTAACGCAGTAATAAATGTGTGTGTGTGTGTGTGTGTGTGTGTGTGTGTGTGTGTGTGTGTGTGTGTGTGTGTGTGTGTGTGTGTGTGTCTGGCAGGTCTGACCTCCACCACACCATCCCCATGTACCTGGCGGAGTGCTCCCCGGCCTACCTGAGGGGGGCACCCTGGTCTCCACCAACATCGCCATGGTGGCCTTCGGCCAGTTCATGGCCAATGTGGTGGACGGCATCTTCGGCACCGACACCCACAACGGCTGGAGGTCAGAGTTGTCCCCCCTTCAGATCAGGGGACAGATCAGTTCAGGAGGGAGGGAGGGTGTGGATGGAGATCGGAGGATTGGGGTGTTGAGGGAAGGGGGGGGGGGGGGGGGGGGGACGGTGTGGTATGAAGGTGAGTGAGGGACTGAACCTCTGTGTGTGTACTTAGGATGACATCGCCTTCTGCCGCAGTAAAGTTTTCATTTGATTTGGTGGTAGTGGTGTCAGTAGTGATGTGTGTGTGTGTGAGCGCGCGCGCGCGCGTGTGTGTGTGTGTGTGTGTGTGTGTGTGTGTGTGTGTGTGTGTGTGTGTGTGCTTATCTGTCTTGTCTCAGGGAAAGTATGTGTGTGTGCGTGTGTATGTGAGAGAGAGAGAGAGAGAGTGTGTGTGTGTGTGTGTGTGTGTGTGTGTGTGCGTGTGTGTGTGTGTGTGTGTGTGTGTGTGTGTGTGTGTGTGTGTGTAATATGAATAGCTGAGACGTGTTTGTCTCCATCTTTGTCAGAAGTCTGCCTGTCACTTCCTGTCACTGTCTGTATCGGCCTACTTTGGAATTGGTATGTTTCTACGTCTGTGGTGCCTGTCTGTGCGGCTATCTGTCTGTCTGTCCCTCCCTCTCCTCTCTCTCTCTCTCTCTCTCTCTCTCTCTCTCTCTCTCTCTCTCTCTCTCACTCACTCACTTATGCACATATGCGTGCACACACACACACTTTCTCTCTCAGTCCCACACAACACACACACACACACACACACACACACACACACACACACACACTCTCTCTCTCTCTCTCTCTCTCTCTCTCTCTCTCTCTCTCTCTCTCTCTCCTCTCTCTACGCATTTCTAACCCATCCTGCTCTTTCCTCCCCGCTCCACCCCCCCCTCCCCTGCCACAGATTCATGCTGGGGCTGGGTGGTCTCCCCTCCGCCGTGCAGTTCCTGGGCTTCCTGTTCATGCCGGAGAGTCCCCGCTGGCTGATCTCGCAGGGGCAGGAGGAGAAGGCCCGCCGCGCCCTGCAGTCCATGCGGGGGGTGCTGGACATTGAGGAGGAGTACGACCAGGTCAAGCAGACCTGCCTGGAGATCCAGCGGGAAGAGGAGTCCCGAGAGGTGGTGGTGGTCTGTGGGGTGGGGTGTGGTGTGGGGTGTGTGGTGTGGTTTGTGTGTGTGTGTGTGTGGGGAGGGGTGGGTGGGGAGTGGGATGTGTGTGTGTGATGTGTGTGTGTGTTCAGTTCCTGTGTGTGTGTGTGTGTGTGTTTGTGGTGTGTGTGTATGTGTGTGTGGGGTTTGTTTTGGTCAGCACCTGTGTCTTTGTGTGTCTGTCTGTTCAGTGTATGTGTGTGGGGTGTGGGGGGGGGGGGGGGCGTTGAGTGAGCGTGGAGGGGGGAGGTGACAGGGGATTAGCGGGATGCTAGCAGGTTTGTTTGGAGATTCAGCAAAGGGAGTAATCCTGAGGATGGTGGTGTTCTGTGGTGTTGTGAGAGAAGGGGGAGAGAGAGAGAGAGAGTATGTGTATGTGCGTGCGTTCGCATGTGTTCATGTGTGTGTGTGTGCTTGTGCGCGCGCGTGCGTGTGTGTTTGTGCGTGCGCGCGCTCTTGGGGAAGGTCTAGAGACCAGACAGATGGCGAGAAAGGTGGGTTTACTTAATTGAGGCGTACCGTCAGAGCCAAGAGAGCTGTCCGGAGATTCAGCAGGCGGAGCAACAGTCAGCGACATCAGTGGTAATGTACAGGGGGTGAGGGCTGGGAAACACTGGGGGGGGGGGGGGGGGGGGGGGGGGGGGGGGGGGGGGGGGGGGGGGGGGGGGGACGAGGCCAAGGGAAAGGGTGGTTGGACATGGCAGAGGAGGAGGAGGACCAGCAGGTCAGCCAGACCTGCTCAGAGATTGGAAGCAAAGAGTCAGGAGGTCGGCGGCGGGGATGGGAGGGGAAGAAGGCGAGGGGGAGGGGAGGGGGGGGATGGATACATACTCTGAGGAGTACGACGACCAGGTCAAGGAGACCCGTCAAGAAATCTAACAGCAAGGGGCAATTAAAGGATCGAAGTCTGCGAGTGGAGGGAGGTACAAGAGGTACTTTGTAGCGTGTGTGTGTTGGGGGGGGGGGGTGGGGGGGTATCGGAGACGACGGATGGGATGGGCGGGGGGATGTTGGAGATCGAAAGAGGGAGGAGTACGGTCAGGTCAAAACTGCCGAGTCTGCCTGGAGATCTATCAGAAAGGAGCGCGGAGCCTCTGTGCGTGTGTGTGTGTGTGTGTGTGAGGAGAATTAGAAAAGGGAGAGGGGATGCTGGACTTCGTTGCAGACTACGACAATGTCACGCAGACCTACTAGTAGGAAAAGAATGTGAGCGTGGAGTGAAGAGTAGTCGGAAATCACTTGAAATAATGTATAAGTCATTTATTTTGCCCCATTTCGATTTTTCGGATGTCGTGTGGGATAATTGTACAAACAAACAAGCTGAAGATTTAGAAAATGTGCATCTGGATGCGATTAGAATTATTGTCGGCTTGGTCCGAGGGACTAGCCACCAAAAATTATACGAGGAATCCGGCTTTACATTATTAAACGAGAGACGACGACGTCATAAAATCATTCTGTACCACAAAATTGTCAACGGTATTGTTCCTTTTACCTGTCTAATCGACTTCCCCATCTTATATCCTCTGTAAACCCTTATCACCTCAGGCGCCCCCTGGAGAGGCAGATGCCAAAAAAGGTGTAGATTAGATGTGTACAAATCTTCCTTCTTTCCTTCATCTACTGCTCTTTGGAACGACTTCCCTGACAATGGTAAAATATCTGACTGTCTTAGGTTTCTCAAGCGTTTCCTCAGCAGTACCGATGGTATCGTGCCTAGATGTTATCACGTATCTGATAGGACGTCAGAAATAATCATGTGTAAGTTGAGATTTGAAATGAGTGACTTACACCACGATCTTTTCAGACGACATCTTAGAAACAGCCCTTCACGTGACTGTGGCACGGCAGTTGAAGATGCAGCCCACTTCTTGATTAATTGTCCACTCCATCACCAGGCCCGTGCTCTGACAATAGAAACTCTACACGACACAGCAAAACGTGACATCTCAACATTATTGACTGGCAACCTCGATCTGGATGTGGACGCAAAACACAGAGATACTTGTTATGGTTGGAAATTTTGTTAAGCTTTCTAATAGGTTTGCACTGAACAAAACATATTCGGCTTACCACATTTACCTTCCCGGTCTTCTACCTGGTATGGAAGACTATTGATTGAAACGGCATGGTGTGGTTCAGGCATGGTGGTTATTTTATCATTGCGCTGTAGTTTGAGTGTACTCTTTTGCGTGTAAACGTTTTTCGTTTGTTCGTTTGTCTTTGTTGTTGTTTTGTTTGTGTTTGTGTCTGATGATTTTTCCTCCTTTCCAATTCCCTTTTGATAAGTTTTTGACGCAGCCAATCCAATGTACATTTTTTTGGTAAGAGTACGGTTTATAAGCCTATACTTGTTGTGCTCCATGATTTGATGAATATTGCTGCAAAATTGTTCTCGAATAAATAAAATCTGTTTTAAACCAAGAGTAGTGGGAGGTTGTGGGTTATGGGAACAGAGGAAGGTGGGGGGGGGGGGGGGGGGGTTAGTTTATCATTCAAACAGTCTGTTTTCACGGTTTAGAAGGAAGAGGGACGGGATAAGGACGAGGGCATAAAAGTTTGCTAATAAATCAACAAGCAATACAAAACGGTGATCGGTGGTCGGAAAAGAGGCGATTTAATGCGTGGATGTCGGGATTTTTGTTCTAGACCGAATGAACGAGCGATGAGTTGCCCAGGATGGTTGGATGGTTAGTTTGGTTTACTGGTAGACTGAACGAATGGGGGATGGGTGGTTGGATAGTTAGTTTGGTTTACTGGTAGACTGAACGAATGGGGGATGGGTGGTCGGATAGTTAGTTTGGTTTACTGGTAGACTGAACGAATGGGGGGGATGGGTGGTCGGATAGTTAGTTTGGTTTACTGGTAGACTGAACGAACGGTGGATGGGTGGTTGGATAGTTAGTTTGGTTTACTGGCGGACTGAACGAATGGGGGATGGGTGGTGGATATAGTTTGGTTACTGGTGGACTGAACGAACGGGGGATGGGTGGTTGGATAGTTAGTTTGGTTTACTGGCGGACTGAAACGAATGGGGGATGTTGGTTGGTGGATTGGTTAGTTTGGTTTACTGGTGGACTGAACGAACGGGGGATGGGGTTGTGCAGGTCACAAGCCCGGTGATTCTGCAGATGCTCCCAGATTCCGTCCCTACGACGTTCTCTGCTGGTGGGGTGCAGCCTGCAGGTCATCCAGCAATTCGCTGGCATCAACACCGTCATGTGAGTCTTGGCCTCGTGTCTGTGTTTGCTCCGGTCTCTGTCTGGCTTTGTCTGCCTGTAGGCTGTGTATCCCAGTTTTCCTCCCATCTACCCTGTCCATCTCCTCTCTGTCACCTGTCACTCCCCGCCGCCAGTCTTGTTCCACATACATGACTCTTCTAGTTCTCTCAATGTCTCGTCTGCTTGAGGGTGGCAGTTGGCGGGTCATGCATGTCGTTCTGTGCTAGTCTGTCTGCTTGCCTGTCAGTCTCCTCTGTCTCCCACCGTCTGAATCACACACACACACACACACACACACACACACACACACACACACACACACACACACACACACCACATACACACACCACACCACACCACACACACACACACACACACACACACACACCACATACACACACACGCCACACACACACACACACACACACACACACACACACACACACGCACACACGCACGCACGCACACACACACACACACACACACACACACACACACACACACACACACTACCTCCTCTGCTTTTGCCTCATCGTCTGCAGCTGAGTTGTATATAGTCTGCGTCATTGAGCGTTTTGGGGTCATCAGCATCGTCATGCAAGTGCGTTTCCCCCGCTCCCTCCCCCTCTCCCTCACTCTCCCCGCCGCTCCCCCTCCCCCCCCCCCCCCCCACCACCACCCCAACACACTTATACCCCGACCCCACCCTACCCCCCGCTCACTCTTTCTTTCCCCCCTCCCCCATCCCTACCCCCCTCTCTTCCCATCTTGCTCCCCGTTCAACATCAACACCATCATATTAGTCTCCATCTCTCTGATCTCCGTCTGTCCTGTCTCTTCAGAAGGCAAGACACCTCCCTTCCCCACCCCTGCTTTCACCCCCCACCCCCCCCCACCTCCTTTCTCCCTCTTTTCTCTTCCCACCCTGACAGAGAGATATCTAAACATACCCATACCTTTTGTCACTGGTGTTTTGTTTGCTAGTGGGCCGAGTCTGTTGGTCGCGCTTGCCTGCACCAGCACCGGTACGTGACATTCCCGACGCTCTTCTCTCATCCGATTTGTGTTAGTCAGGCTTTGGGCAGAAACCTTGAACTGATATGTTCAGCTGCGCTGAGCATTTGATCATCGAGTTTACAAGGGGACAAGAGCCTTTATTGTGTGCAATCACGTCAAACACATCCTGGATCTGCCGTGGAGTCAGAATACTCATGGCAGACCCGTACCAAAATTCACCAAGTCAGCCCGTAGGCCAGACTCAGTCTTTCCACCAAGCCACCGTCAAACTCGGTCGTGTAAGTTTTGTGTGTCATCTTGTTGACAAACCAACCAACCAACAAAATGGACACGGTAACCTCCCCCCCCCCCCCCCCCCCCCCCTCTTACCCCTTGGCAGAGGTAAATATGCATCGTCATTTTCCTTCCCATGCACCACGAACAGGAACGTGGTGTGTATGGTTTCTTGATTCACGCATTGTTCATACTCTCACAAGTCCCCAACCACTTGTTCTCTCTGCACGCGCCGCGTTTTTAGGGGGTTGCTTCCCGTTTTAACGAAACCTGCTAGCGACACCACAGCTGTACCTGTTGAGTGCCGTCCGTGAGACCCGTGTCCCAATTTTGTTTGTTCCTTTTTCATTTATTTATCTATTCATTCGCATGGTGTTAGCCCTGGCCAGATGTGGTCACGTGGCTTGGCAGATTGATGTAGCGTATATGGACTAGTCCGCACGCAGTGATGTCTCCTTGATGATACGGGAATGAAACGGCGCTTTTTTTTTTTTTAGGTCATAGCTCAGATATCTAGACCGACACTGCAGGTGTCTGTTTCTCTCGGTGCTGGTTGACGCAACCACCGTTGCACAAGATTCCGCTTGATGAAGATCACGAGATATGGTAAAACACACAAAAAAATGTACCCAACCAATTTCAAGGAAACTCGGTGGAAAAATGGAGTGTGGCCCAAAAATGAATTCATGAAAGTTTGGCGTGGACCCTGGATCCGTTGAAACTCGGCAGGAGACTTTGCTCTCCCCAGGTTCCTTTTGGTTAGGAAAGGGGGTTCCGTTTTTCCTTCAGGACAACGTGCATCTTGTACCAAAGATAGAATAGGTGATAAACGGAAATAATCTGTATTAGAAAATGTTTAAACATGGTCTTTCTCATCTGTGTCTGTTCCATTGCCCTGCTAAAGAGGTTACGTGTTCTCTTGCGTCCGTCGGTTTGTTAGTTTGTTTGTTTGTTGACACAGGATCACACAAACTGCACAGAACTGATTTCAGCTGAACTTGGCGGAGAGAGGCAAAATGATCCAGGGAAAAACTCACAACGTTTTGGTGCAAATCTATTCACTGTTAACGGTACATCCAGGATCCACTCAGAAACGTTCTTAGAAATGTTCCGCTGAACACAAACACCGTACAGTCACTGTTTACAAACTGACCCGTGTTACAGTAATTTTGGGATACGAACGTTGGTATATCATATTGTAGAAAGGTCTATGAGAAGTAACTCTTTCAATCTTGTCCAGTATCACTTCTCCCTAGCAGTAAAATAAATTTCCAAGATACGTTCGACGTAAATGGAGGTCTGCACTCCTCAGAATGATGTTTTTAAAAACAAATAGAATAAATAAATGCGTATAAAGAGAAGAGAAAGGAGGGGGAGAAAGGGAGGAGAGCCTTTGGGCCATTATGATGACATTCACTATGAGAGAGAGAGAGAGGGAGAGAGAGTTTTTCCATGTGCAGAAGTGTTTTGTCTATGTGTTATCAAAGAGTTACTTTATACAACGTGTACCGATGTATTCAAGTCTGAAAATCCAGCTCTGCTGATCTACAAATCATTAAACCTACTGCATTGCCCTTCTAGGTTTGTCTATGTAAAGCCTCGGGATTCACCCAAGTCTGTACACTTCCAGGCGATTGGTAGCCATAACAGCTCCCATCAGGTGTGACAGTGGTGGTGAATGGGAAGGGGGGTCGTGTTGACAGGTACTACAGCGCCACCATCATCCGCATGTCGGGCGTGAAGAGCGACGAAGCGGCCATCTGGCTGTCAGCCGTCACCGCCGCCGTCAACTTCCTGTTCACCGTCGTCGGCCTGTACCTGGTGGAGCGCATCGGGCGCCGGCCCCTCACGCTGGGTAGTCTGATGGGTAAGGAGAGAAGTGGGGGAGGGGAATCACAGGGGGGATGGGGAGGGTTGATTCTCGTGTTTCGGCCTCTCCCAGTCATGGCTGGTTTCTGTTCTGTCTGTTTTCCTTTATTTGTTCCGGTGTTTGATTTACAGGAAGAACTGCCCTCCAATACTATGATCGGATGTTCACATGACCCTGGGAGTGTAATGGGGAAGGCAGATTCTCGCGGTTGGCTTCTGTCTTGATTTCTTCTTCTTCTTCTTCTTCTTCTTCTTCTTCTTCTTCTTCTTCTTCTTCTTCTTCTCCACCTCCTCCTCTTCCTCCTCCTCCTCCTCCTCCTCCTCCTTTCCCTCCTCCTCCTCCACCCTCTTCTCCCCCTCTCTCCTCCTCTTTTCCCTCCTCTCTCTTCCTTCTTTCTTCTTCTTCTTCTTCTTTGTTTTAGTATTGAACCATATTTAAGCGGACAGATAGGTAATTAACACTCCAGCAATAGCGGCCGCTGCCATATGAATGGTAGTAGTAGCAGCAGCAGTCAGAAAATTAGTAACAGCAGAAACAAACAACAGCAGTAGCGGCAGCAACAGCAGTTGTGCAGCTGACAGGTAGATTTCATGTCACGCATTGTTCATGTGAACTACACAAAATAAAAAGGCAGAGAAAAATAAAGAGAAAGGAAATGACGAAAGAGTGGCAAAAACAGGAGTTTGAACCCCATAGAAGACGGTGGGGAAAAGGCTCATTTTGAAAAGAGTAAGTCAAGAAGAGGATGGAGCCCTCCAATGAATGAAAGGATCTGGGAATGAACAGTTGGAGGCATGCCTGAGAAGAAAAGGAAAGGAAAGAAGCATTCACGAGTTTCACTGGTTGTTTATTTTGTCCATAAAGGAAAATTATTTTGTGGTGACACATTGCAATATCACATCATAGAATGCAGTGTAAAATACAATAGAGTAAAATCAAATCAATAAGCTTAAAATTAAAACAAAAAGGACATTATTCGTGCACACCACTGGTCGCAACAGAGTTGCGCCCCCTTCACGTCCCTATCTCTCTCTCGTTCAGAGTATTGTCCTCCTTTGAGTCCTATCCTTACTTTTCATCCTGCGTTTCCAAGGTCAGCTTGTCTTGATTGTAGACAGGGGAATCTAGGAGCTGATCCAGCATGTCAAGAAAAAGGAAAGCACACGCAAAATTTTGCTGTGTTAATGACGTCAAGATATGTAAGACGAGGAGAAAACAAAAAAAAAAAAAAGACGTCACAACATGCCAGAAGACGCCAGTGCAGCCACTTCCGAAAAAAAAACGCTGATGACCCGGAGCAACCCACGGCAAAGTAGCAACGATGGCGCAGAAACTGACCTCCAGAGACTTCCACAATCCCGATAGAACAACCCTGGCACGTTAGACTGTCCTGAATGGGACTACAGCCAACGGCGCCAGACCACCATCACCTCAAGACCATGTCAAGACGAAGACCGTCCCGCAAAAGACGTAAACAAAGGATCTGAAAGAAATGCTGCAACGGATACCAAACGCCGCTTGCATCGGACAGGCGCTACCCACATCAGGCAGGTCCACAACTTTTAGATGGAGACATGGCACAGAGCGACACACTGGGACAAAAAAAAAACTCAGAGCACACACCACCAAGACTTGTCATCGGTTGATAGGAAATGACAGTAACAGCAGCATTTTGTTGTGATGTGTTTTGATTTGCTGATCATATTGAAATTTCCAACGCATCACGTTTTTTACGATTTAAGTTGGTTTGTTGATCTTTTAACACATGTCTACCGCTTTCAGGTGCCATCGTGAGTTTGGCCTGGCTGGCCGTGGGGTTTCACCTCTCCGCGCTCAACACCCCGCCCATAGACTTCGTGGAACCCGGTACAGCCAAGTCTGAATGTTCCAGATACAGGTGCGTGTATAGCAGGTTTGAGTTGTAGACACTCTGATAGTGCAGACTTGCCGATCCGTGAATATCCAAGCATTTGTTCGCAACGGTTGTATCGGTGACCGAGCGACCGCACAGTATGTATATGTCAGTGCGTGTGGGATCTTGTAGAGTGTAGCATATATATTTGAACACTGGAACCCTTTGTGTACGTTTTGATTTTCAGGTCGTATTGTAATATTTTTTCTTTTTTTTTTCTTTTCATTTCATTTTTTTTTTTCTCTGGTTTCGTTTCTTTCATTTTCATTAACAGAATAAAGCCCTATTCTCTGGCCTGCCGTTCCGTACACATCCATACAAAAACTTAGTGTTGGTGCCAGGACCTGCAACGACTGCCGCCAGGACCTGGACTGCGGCTACTGCTACGTGGACCTGGAAGACGCCGTGGCCAACGCCTCCTGCCTGCCGACCACCTACGACAACCCCTGGTCCGCCACCAGCGGCCGCTGCAGCAGCAGCACTGAGCTGCCCGGGCAGCTGACCTGGGCCTACGACTACTGCCCCCACGCCCTACTCCTGGATGCCCATGGTGGGCCTGGTGCTGTACCCGTCGTCTTCTTCGCTCCAGGTGACTGACGTGGCGCCTGTAGGGGAACGAGTGGGGGTCGTGGAGGGGGTGCTGAGGTCTGTAAGGCTGTTGTGGAACGAGTGGGGTCGTGGAGGGGTACTGAGGTCTGTGAGGCTGTTTTGTGGAACGAGTGGGGTCGTGGAGGGTACTGAGGTCTGTGAGGCTGTTTGTGGAACGAGCGGAGTCGTGGAGGGGTGCTGAGGTCTGTGAGGCTGTTTGTGGAATGAGTGGGGTCGTGGAGGGGTGCTGAGGTCTGTAAGGCTGTTTGTGGAACGAGTGAGGTCGTGGAGGGGGTGCTGAGGTCTGTAAGGCTGTTTGGGGAAGTGGTATGGGTGTTACGCGTAGTCCACATTTTCTGTAATTCACGTACTATTAAAGATTTCTTGTAATTCGTGAACTTAGCAGGAACAAAGTTTGAGCGACGTGTCTTGGCAAAAACAAAGTTTAAGCGACGTGCCTTGGCAAAAGCAAACTCGAAGCAAGATAGTGTCTGTTTCAGCTTCTTACGGTTTGAAATCTATATCATCAACACAGATCTTGTCTGTATGGAAGATGAAGTGGATTTTCAACGGAAAGAAGTTCAACCAGCGACTAAGTTGCTGAACCTTTGTTTTTTGCCAAACTGACGCAGTACGCAAAATTTGGCGCAGTTCGTGAGCTGCGCAGGAACACGAATTACGCTTAACATATCCATAGAGGGGAGAGAGTGTTGACAGGATTGAAGTGTGGTCTTTGCAGAGCCAGCTGACTGCGCCACTGCCAGTTCATAGATACCCTTGGTCGCCTTTGTGCTCTACCTCATATTCTTCACTCTCGGAGACGTTGCGGCGATCAGGGTTGTGGAGGAGGTTACTGAAGTCTTTGAGGATGTTGATAGACGTGGTGCGGGTCAAGCTCGTGCTGGACGTGGAGGATGGGATTGGGAGGTGTGGAGATGATTGATAAAGGTCTTGTCGCTTTGCCGGCTTACTGAATTGCTGCCCGTTCCTGGGTGCACGTGGTGAGCTTCACGCTCTGTTACTGGTTTCAGGTTCTTCGCTCCTGGTGTAGAGGCAGGTGCTTGTTTTTTTGTTTGTTTTTTTTTTCCACAGCCAGGGGGTCCGCCCAGTGCTTGGAGCCCATTAAACCTCACACACACCATCACTTTATCATTGTCGGCTTGTTTGCATGTTTCCGCTGTCAAGTAAGGGTCCCATGCCTTCAAGTCTATCGACCGTCCAAGACCTCTTCCCCCGGTATCATTTGTTTGCAAGCTCTCCACCGTCAGGTAGACGTCATAAGCCCTGAGTTCCGATCAGCCCTTTCACACCAGTGCAGCATTTTCCATCGTCAGGTATGGGTCCCAGTGCCACGGACCATTATTCCCCAACACCAGTGCTGTTATGATTTGTTTGTATTTTTTTTATCCGACGTCAGATATGGGTCCCATTCCGTTTGTTTATTTTCACTTCTCAGGTATGGATTCTATGCAGTGAATCATTAACACTCCTACACTTATGCTGTTATCATTTGTTTATTCTTTTTTGTTGTTTTGTTTATTTTTTCACCGTCATGTATGGGTCCCATGCCTTTGATCATTAACCCTCTCACACCTGTCCTATTCTGGTTATTATTTGTTTGTTGTTTTCCACTGTCAGGTTAGGGTCCCAAGCTGTGGATCATTAACCCTCTCACACCTGTGCTATTTTAGTTATTATTAATTGGTTTTTTTTTTCCACTGTCAGGTATGGGTTCCATGTCGTGGATCATTAACCCTCTCACACCTGTGTTATTTGGTTATTATTTGTTTATTGTTGTTTTTCCACTGTCAGGTATGGGTCCCATGCCGTGAATCATTAACCCTCTCACACCTGTGCTGTTTTAGTTATTATTTGTTTATTTATTGTTTTCCACTGTCAGGTATGGCTCCCATGCCGTGAATCATTAACCCTCTCACACCTGTGCTATTTTATTATCATTTGTTTGTTTGTTGTTTTCCACTGCCAGGCATGGGTCCCATGCCGTGGACCATCAACTCGGAGATCTACCCACTGTGGGCCCGGAGCACGGGGAACTCCGTGTCCACCTTCACCAACTGGACCTGCAACCTGGCCGTCTCCATGTCCTTCATCAGCCTGACCGAGGCCTTGACCAGATACGGTGAGATTAGGCTGTCTGCAATTGTCTGGGTCTGGTCTGAATTGGATCGGTCTGGTCTGGTCTGGTTTGGATTGGATTGGT
>JADBJO010001128.1:360000-367500 GCA_016801955.1 Conus betulinus
GGAGTATACCCTATAACCGTCATATCACGGTAAGGGTTAATCTGTTGTTACTGAGCATACTTGTGGTCCTGTAGGCCTATACTTTTGATGTTTTTTGTACGCTGTTTCACATACACACGCCCGCGGACGCGCATGGGGAAGACAAAGCGTAAGGTGTAACTTTGGATTGAAAGGTTTCTGATGTTAGCCGTCATTGTAGATTATTCTGTGTAGCTTTTCACTTTTTGTTTATGAACAGTGGTCTGAATTTTCCAAAATCAAAAACAAAGCAGAAGTTTTGAAGAGAGAGAAAACAAATCTACAAATATTCGCATAATAAACACCTCAATCTGTGATACAAGAAAGACAAAGAGGGTCAGTGTGATAGAGAGAACCAGCAGATTATCTCCCTTCAGACGACTTGCGATTGCAAAGATGGCGAAAAGCAGTGAGTGTTTAGTTCTTGTTTTTCTCTCTCTTGCTGCTTTTTTTTTTTTTCTTTTTCTTTTCTTTTTTTTTTTTGTTTCTTTTTTTTTTTTTTTTTTTTTTTTTGCTTACAATATAGGTTCGATAGCCTATAGGACTGCATACTTGCACAAGAAATATTGGCAGTAGAGAAGGCGATGATTGAACGGATCAGAGGCACATGATATGGTTTTTGCCTCGATGTCTCAAGTTTACAAACTTTGTCTTAGACCAAGCTTATCTTATAAATTTTTTCAAACGCACGATTTCAAAAAGTAAGCTGCTATGTATGAAGTATAAGAAGGAGGTCGTGTAGAATGTTGATTGATTTTCTCCTACTTATTCTTTCTGTCATTTTTTTTTAATTTTGAGATGAGAATGGATAATGGACTATTTGAGTGGATGGTTGGTTTGGTTGGCCGTTTAATCTGTCTCCCCCCCCCCCCCCCCCCGCTCCCTAATCTTCCCCTGCCATCTCCTCTCATCCCCGTCCCCTCGTCTTCTCCACTTCCTCCTCATGACTGCATGTCTTCATAAACATTTTGCTTTGCTTTGCGAATGATTCGGAAAAAAGTATTGTGTGCTGTCTTGTGGACTGCTTAGAAATACAAGCATGACGAAGGAGTGAGCGTGTTTCCGCACGTCTCGGGGCATCCTTTTTGTTTGTTCCTTGGTGATCATCACCGACGATGCTTGAGTCTTCCTTTTCTTCTGTTCTTCGCTCTTCTTATTTCTACTTTTCTTATCTTTGTTTACTTTTTTTTCATTTTATTAATTTTAGAGTCGGGGTTTTTTTTTTTGTATGTGACTACTTCTTTATGCTTGAGTCTTCCATGTGTTGTATTCCTTTCCTCTCTTATCTAGTTTTTTTTTTCGCATATTTTATTTTTCTCTTGTAATTATTTTAGAGTCTTTTTTTTTCAAGCATTTGTATGTGACTGCTTTTTCATGCTGTTTATTTCTTTATTTTGTTGAATTATCCAGTATATCATATCACCGCGGAGTGGAAGATGAAGATCTCGTGTTTCATTACACAAGACCGTATCCCTCCCTTCACCCCCCCCCCCCCCCCCCCCCCCCCCACCGCCTGACTCCCCTCCCTTCCCCGCTTCCCCTTCTTTCACCCCTTTCCCTTAACCTTGTAAGCACTCTGCCCACTGCATAAGTAGACACACACGCACACAGACACACACGCGCGCATGCTCACACACACACACAAAACTCTCTCTCTCTCTCTCTCTCTCTCTCTGCCCTTGCTCTCCGTCGCCGAATCCCGTATACACTCATGCCCTCACAATATGCACCTTCCACACCCCCCCCCCCCCCCCCCCCCCTGCCCCCCCCCCCCCCCCCCCCCCCCCCCCCCGTCCTTCACTTCCCCATTCCCGACCCGCCCCGTCCACCCATCCTCCTCCACCCCCACCCTACACCTAGTCCTTCTGTCTGCTATAATTGATCCCGCTTCAGGCGGTGAAAATGTAGCCACACGCCACAGTTAGGGTTTAGCTCTAAATCACTACATAATCCACGTAAGCATTTTGAGACCAAGCATAAGTCTGAGCCGGCATTTGATATTAAACTGACAATTGATCAAAACAACAACCCCCCCCCCCCCCCCTCCCCCCATCATTTTACTTGTTTTAGGGGTATTCCACTGATGACATCATTCACAATCCTCAAAAGCATGACGGTCCCCAATGGCTGACGTCACATTTCAGGCTTTTTCACTGACCCGTGACCCTGTCTTTGCCACCAGCAGGTTTCTCCCAAATAGTCCCCATTCACTTCATTTTCATCTGTCTGCTGGGAACCACCTGGCCTGTACCTTGATGGGCCTATGGAAAGAAAAAAGGTCAATCAACTTTGAAATACGATGAACATTCTCAAAACAGTCTGATTGGGCAAATACTCGACTCCTTAAGCAAGGCCCTGGCGCATTGGTTTTTGGTGTGCAAGCCTGTTAGGCCACGTTTCGTAATGAGGGAACTGTGTGGTCTTTTTTTTTTCGCGTCAAAAGAAATAGCTTTTTTTCTGTTGATTCTCCTTCCCCCTCTCCCCCCCCCCCCCCTTCCTATCTTTATTTACATTATTATCGTCATCATCTATACTTCATTGATAGGATTTGATCACCTATATCTCCTGGTACCTGAGTTGTAATCAAGTATGCGAGATGTGATCATACAGAAATCTTTTTACAGGTAAGGTGGTTGTTTGTTTTAATCATTAGTAGTATCCCTATTGTTGTTGTTACTGTTTTCATCAGAGTATTTACTTCCGACATCTTACGTTTTTAGGTGTGAGGGAGTATAAACAAGTGACAGGGGTTGTCGTTTCGCAAGGTTTTATACGGGGAAAGGATTTTTTTTTTTTTAAATCACTCACCAACTTCCAATTCCGGTTTCCTCTACCCTACCTCTTCACATTCTTCCAACTTCTCAAACTCTCTCTCTCTCCTCTCTCTCTCTCTCTCTCTCTCTCTCTCTCTCTACCACTTCTACATTTCTCAGCCATAGTTGATGAAACACACAGAGACAAACAATGGTACTTAATTTTGGACGTCATTCATTGCGTCTTCGACTACGTTTATCTGCAATATTATGACAGGAAATGTTCAGTTGTTTCGACTGAGTTCGTTTGCAATATCAAGGCAGGAAATGGAAAGTTTTTCTTTTTTCTTTTTTTTTTATTTGTTTGGTTTTTTTCTTACTGTATCATTAAACCGGTGATCTGTAAGACTAGAGTGTTATGATTGTTTTTTTTTTCACGTTTGTTGATTTGCTTTTGCTGCTTTTTAACAGTCGTGTATTAGTTGCCCAGCATACGGTTGTGATTATTGCCTGTGATCATCGAAGACTTATCCCCTGTGAACTGTGACCTTTGACCTCTCGCGTGTGAAACGCACTGCCTCCTTCACCCCTACCGCCCTCTCCTTCCCCACGCTCCAGTTCCCACCCCGACCTTCACCAGATGTCCTTCATCCACTTTCACTGTCCCAAGCAACCTAGATCTCCTCCCTCCCACCCCACCCTCTTCCATCCAGCTCATTTACCCCGTCCCCCACCACCCGCCTTGCCCCACTCACCACCACCCCTAAAAAAAGTCATCCAGCAATGAGGTGATGCGCTCAAGAGAAAAAAAACAAAACAACACAACAACAACAAAAAAAAAACCAATGGTGGGGTAAAATCAGAAAAAAAAGATTTCTTGTCCAACACCTAGCTCTTATGATCAACGTTGACCTTATTCATATGTGGAAGATGTAGATTTTTGTTTAAAGGAAAGAACCTTTATCAGAGACTGGATTTGTTCAACCTTTATTTCTAAACTCTGCCTCGTTTATCATGATGTATTACTACGTGTGTAGGGCCACCTGATTCACGGAATTTTGTAAAACTGCCAGATGGTCGGGATCATGTAATAGGACTGCAGTTTACAAAGAGCCCCACGAGCGCGTTGACTGTGGAAGGGAAACAATTACAACCCTTTGCTGCGATCATGTGCCTACGCATATTCTCTCCCCTTGTATCTTTGAGCGTTGGCAGTGAAAATCATGCGAGGAGGTGGATTGTGTAAAAAAAAAATATATATATATATATATATATAAGCAAATGAGTTGGTTGGATAGTAAGAAAAGTTTTTTTTAGCCAGTCTGTTGCCTTAAATATTGATCAAGTTTTCGTCCAAAGATCTCGTGGTTGGGTTGTAAGCGTAATCAGAAACAGGATAGTTTAGTTTTACTTGTTTTTACGTCCGTGTCACTTTTACTGATGCATGAATGCATGCAAATGTGGGGGGGGGGGGGGGGTCTGTGTGTGTGTTGCTACACACATATTTTCAGAATTTATAGACTATCCTGATTATTTTCTATGAAAGTGAATGAGCTAGTACCCCCCCCCCCCACCCCCCCAAAAAAGTATATACACACACACACGGTCATTTTAAGGTCGTTGCTGTGCTGTTGTGCATTTTGAGAAAGCGGATTCAAAAACTTCTAGCCCCCCCCCCCCCCCCCCCCCCCCCCCCCCCCCCCCCCCCCCCCCCCCCCCCCCCCCCCCCCCCCCCCCCCCAGCATATTGTCTTTAGTCTACTAAACCTCGAATTTTCTTACCAAATTCAGCGAATGATTTTAAATCGAAAATATACTGCCACATGAAAATCCAGGATGCTATGAATACATTTGTCAGTGCACCAGTCAAAATTTCTATATTGACCCTCACCAAGTATTTCAGCCTCTAACCTCCGCGCCAGTTAAGATTGGTCTCGCGCGGGACGGTGGACACACACATACACATACACACATACGCGCGCGCGCGCGCGCACGCACACACGCGCACACACACGCACGCACGCACACGCGCGCACGCACACACACACACACACACACACACACACACACACATATATATTATATATAATATGTATATATGTGTGTGTATATATATATATATATATATATATATATATATATGTGTGTGTGTGTGTGTGTGTGTGTGTGTGTGTGTGTGTATGCGCGTGTGTGTCTCTGTTTGGGCCACACGATTCGCTTAGTAAGCCTACTGTAAACTTTCTTCTGTTTGGTGGTAACGGACTCGGCGCAGCGTTCATCTGTTTGGTGTGTGGTGTATCTTTGCAGCAAACCTTTTTGTGCCCCTGCGCTGCAATCCACGCTGTTAAGTCCGACTTCGGTTGATTACGTGTGTGTAATATGTGTGTAACAATAAACTAATGACGGTTGGTAGCATTCCTTTTTCCCCTTCCTCCAACATTCCAGTAGATTTGTGTCTTCTACGGAGCATTAGATCAGAAAACGCTTGTACCATGCTGTGTACTATAATAACAATATAGCCGCGCCATGTACCAGTTCTGTACATAATATACGTATGTAAGCTGTGTATGTCTTACTTACGGAATATGTAGAAGACCAAGTGTTCTTTTTAGTGCTGTGATGATTATTATTATCATTGCCTGTCAGTTCCGTAGCGGGAGTGGGTCTCGGCAGATTGGTTTAACTGAAAGAAAAAAACAAACAGAGAAATAAATAAATAAATGTGGTTTGAAAGATGTCACACCCGGTGGCCACTGTCGTTTGTGTCGACGGACTCTCTATGTTTCTGTCTCTGTCTCTCTCTGTCTCTGTCTCTTGTCTCTCTCTGTCTCTGTCTCTCGTCTCTCTCTCTCTCTCTCTCTCTCTCTCTCTCTCTCTCTCTCTCTCTCTGTATCCATCCAAGTATCTATTTATCTGCATGTGTGTGTGTCCATGCGCGCACGTGTGTGTGAGTGTGTGTGTGCGTGCATGCGTGCGCGCGCGCGTGTGTGTGTGTGTGTGTGTGTGTGTGTGTACACGTGTGTGTAATGCGCATATGCGCACACACTCGTGGCGTCTGTGCGTAAATGTGTGGTGCGCGCGCGCGCTCACACGTGTGCATCTATGTGTGTGTGTGTGTGCACGCGCGCGCTAATGAGGTCGAGCAATGTACACACTTGCTTGCTACCTTTTGTGTTTTCGTGACTGTGCGCGCTTTCATGTGTGCGTGTGGTGTGGTGTATTAACAGAGCTTTGTTGGCCGGTGGATCATTGTTCTCTAAACCTAAGTGTTTGGGGTTCAAATCCCAGCCGGGTTAGAGGGGATTTTCCCTTGGCGGCAGCGACCCTGTGTGCAGACTGCAGCCCATTTCAGCTTCTTCAAATGTGACTTTCATTCAAGGTGTTGTGTGGATTTTGGCATGCATCACACACACACACACACACACACACACACGCGCGCGCGCGCGCGCGCGCGCGCTCGGAGAGAGAGAGAGAGAGAGAGAGAATACATGAATAGTTTATTATCATTATTTTTAGCAAATCCACTATTGGGAATATGGAGGAGGGAATGAAACGAATTTACTAATTCAAAAAAAAAGTGCAGAATAACTTTATAAACTTTATACACACAACGTCCTTCGCAACATGGAAATCATACGGCAGCACAGCAACGCAGGTCGTCCACCCAAACACCAATATGCCCTCATTGCGTGGACAGGTCTGTCACAAACAGTATTAGGACGTGTTCGGGTCAGGATTTCCTTCCTCGCCAGCTTGGACTTGGATACTGTTCTCTTCATTTGCACAGCCATGTCATTAGACCGGTTTTTTTTTTAACGGTCATTTTCAGTTTCGTTACTGCGTGGCTTAGTTTGACCGGCTGTACTCCTTTCTTTTTATGGTGACCATTCAATATAAGGGGCGTTTCTTCTTTTTTTTTTGTGTGGGTAGGTTACGTCGCTTTCGTAAAATTTGTATAATTTTCGCTCTCTTTCTCTCTCTTTCTTTTTTCTTTTTGGCACGCTACAAACACTACCCCATCGCCTCCAACATTGCCTCCAACGTTGTCGATATCTTTTCAACACTGCAAATTGTCCCTACAGTGTTATCACTAATATTGGACTACATGGCCTTACTCCTGTGGATGATGATGATGGGATTTAACAAGTACGAAAGATGTCATGCGTGCATTCACACGTGGGATCGAAAGACCAATTTCCGAGGACCCTCACCCCTCCTTGGCCGGCGTCGATTCGATTCGCCCGCAACCCCAGGATCACAAGAATTGCGAGTATGACACACACTACAAACTGGGCTCTTCCAGCTTCTTTAAGTATTTGAGGAGCAAGGTGCAGGGTCAGGGGGGGGGGGGGGGGGCGTGGGTGTGTGTGTGTGTGTGTGTGTGTGTGTGTGTTGTTGTTGTGTTGTTGTTCAGTTTAACGTCTTTCCACAAAAAGTGATATCAGACGATGTGAGTGTGAGTAAGTGTGCGTGCACGCATGCGCGTGTGCGTGTGCACGCGTGCATGTGTGTGTGTGTGTGCGCGCGTGAGCGTATTTATGTGTCTGTGTGAGTGTGTCTGCGTGTGTCTGTGTGAACATGTGCATGCCTGTCCGATTCAATTACAATAACAAATGAGCACCCCTGCCCCCCCCCCCCCCCCCCCCCCCCCCCCGCCCCCCCCCCCCCCAACCCCCCCCCCCCCCCCCCCCCCCCCTCATCTCGGGGAAACATTAATTTAAAGCGAAGAA
>JADBJO010001128.1:372500-377500 GCA_016801955.1 Conus betulinus
CTCTCTCTCTCTCTCTCTCTCTCTCTCTCTCTCTCTCTCTCTCTGAGTTTCTGTGAATGTGTGTGTGTGTGTGTTGTGTGGTGTGTGTGTGTGTGTGTGTGTGTGTGTGTGTGTGTGTGTGTTTTGAGAGAGAGAGAGAGAGAGAGAGAGAACGGACAGAACCAAAAAACCATTTTTTATTCACTGACGAAGCGTTAAGTAACAGCTTCCAGAGAGCCCCATACAGTGATACGCCCGCCAGACACACACACACACACACACACACACACACACACACACACACACACTCCACACTCCCCTATCAAGACGCCACACCACAGAGTAGGTACTGCTTGTCGGTGATTGCGGAGTTCTGGAACTACCCCCCAAACAGATTGTCCCCATATATTCCCACAACAATGCGAACTCCAGACATGCCATACGCCACATTTTTTTTTCTTTTTCCTCAAATCACTATATAATCATTGTAAGAGTTTTTGGAGGCGTACCATAAATCTGACCCAGAATTTGATATTAAAATAATATAGTCAAATGAACGACCCCAACCAATACTCCACTTGTTTTATTTAGGAGTCTGTACCGATGTCGTCATTCACTACCTAGAAGTACATGATTTACCCTTTACCTGACGTCACATTTCAGGCCTTAGCACGCATCGGTGACTCTGCGCTCAAGGTGGTTTCCCCAAAATAGTCCCTTTCCTTTCATTTGAATCTGTTTGCGTGGAACCGTCTGGCATGTACTTGAAGGGTGTGCGAAAGAAAAGAAAGGAATTAACTTCCAGAAACAATGACCCAAATTCTCAAACTTTACTCATTGTGCCAGTCTATAAATACCCCATTCCTTAAGCAACACCTGGGCCATTAATTTTGGGTGTGCACCCACATCAATCCCCCTGCTAACCCACTGATTCGGAGAACCCTTCTTCACATAACCCAATCACCAGGAGCAGCATTCCTCGGTCAGAACCCTTCTTCACATAACCCATCCACCACAAACAGCATTCCTCGGTCACAATTCATCCAACGTCGTCATCTGTGTTCTGACGGCAAAGATTTGAACGTCAAAATCAAACAGAGTGTTAACTGATCATTAACTTCAGCACCCAACACTGCCCTCCTAGACTGACCCCAAACTGTCCTTTCCCAGGCACGCTTAGCTCTTCGCTCTCTTGCCTTCATCTGAAGACAGAACTGGCGCTGTAAGTTCTGGTAAGTATTCCGTTCCATCCATCGACTCATCACGTGCCTGACATCCTCAGCTCCGATTGGTCTCTACCACAGTCGCGCCGCCACGTAATTGACATCTTCAACCAATCATCACTGACCGTCTGTAAACGTAATGCCAATATCCGGAATTTGAAGCATACACTGTAGATTCCAACTACTCACATATTGAGACATCTTACCAGAAACCCAAATGCGAGGTGCGTTCCTCAGCGCTTTCACAGGGTCAAGGGCATGAGACCCGACTGTCAGTCATACGTCACCCAACACTTCATCTACCGAGCTGAGAACATCGCTCACGATATCCACGGAATCACACACAGCGGCATATGGACGTCGGTGAGAGGGGTTTTGCCCCCCTTCCACGTTTCTCCTGCCACCTGGCAGCGTTGTGCATCGCAGAGACAAACACCAGCAGCACAGCATTTCAGCCAGCCAGTCCATTCTACATCAAATCTAAAAGAAACATAAATTCTTTTAAATCTGTGTCAATTCCGCCAGCAGTCACCTCATGTTGAAACTTACATTCTACATCAGATCTTTGTGTGACGAGACTCCGGCCTCTGCTCGCTTGCACTAGGACAGAATTGAAACCCCACGTCTTAGACAAAAGTGGAAAAGCCAGAAACAACCCTACAGACTCCGTGACAGACCACGAACACAGTACCTTCCATTTACCCCGCTCACATTTAGTGTGTCTGTCTGGCTTTGTGGGTCTGGGAGTGAGTGTGTGAGAGGGGACACAGACACGGACTGTGATCTGGCTCAGTGAGGTGTACATCTCACAGCTGGGAAGCTGCGGACTGATTGATTAAGGCTGGGCATTGCCGGTCTGTGACAGTGCATTGGTCTGTGACAGTGCATCGGTCTGTGACAGTGCATCGGTCTGTGACGGTGCATTGGTCTGTGACGGTGCATTGGTCTGTGACAGTGCATCATTGGTCTGTGACAGTGCATCATTGGTCTGTGACAGTGCATTGGTCTGTGACAGTGCATTGGTCTGTGACGGTGTCTGTGACAGTGCATTGGTCTGTGACAGTGCATTGGTCTGTGACAGTGCATTGGTCTGTGACGGTGCATCATTGGTCTGTGACAGTGCATCATTGGTCTGTGACAGTGCATTGGTCTGTGACAGTGCATTGGTCTGTGACTGTGAGTGCATCATTGGTCTGTGACAGTGCATCATTGGTCTGTGACAGTGCATGGTCTGTGACAGTGCATTGGTCTGTGACAGTGCATCATTGGTCTGTGACAGTGCATCATTAGTCTGTGACAGTGCATCGGTCTGTGACGGTGCATCATTGGTCTGTGACAGTGCATTGGTCATTGGACAGTGCATCATTGGTCTGTGACAGTGCATTGGTCGTGACAGAAGTGCTTGCTCAGCGTCTGTTGCGATGATGAATGTAATGCATCTCCCATCGGGTGATATTTGGCAGAGTTAGTCTTAGTTTCCCGTGTCTTTCTTTCTGTCTGTCTTTATACATTATTTATTTATTTTATCTGTTTATTTATTTGTTTATTTTTTCTGTTTATTTATGTATTCATTCATTCATTCGTTCGTTCATATATTGTTTATTTAGTCTCATTCTTTTATTTGTTACATACATGCATATGTATAATGTCCATGCCCATCTGTTCAGATACTAACGTGATTGCGTGCATGGATGTATGTATGCATATATGTGTGTATACCGCTTTTTCTTATCTTGTTGTTGTTTGTGTTTGTTTGTTTGTGTTCTTGTTTGCTTTGTTTCGTTTTTGTTTGTTGGTTTACTGACATTGCCATAGGCAAAATGGTAGCAGGGAAACATTACTGCATCGACGCGGTCTTTTGTCAGTCAGTGATTTTCTTTTTTTTTTTTTTTCTTTTCTTTTCTTTTCTTTTCTTTTCTTTTCTTTTCTTTCCTTGACCATTCTTTTCTTTTCTTCATTTCCTTTTTTACGGGAGGGTGATAGAGAAGAGAGAATGGAGAGGGAAGAGGCGGGGTAGGGGTGAGGAGTGGGAGGAGTAGTTGAGCAAATGTGATCGACCCATTCTAGGTTTTCATCAGATTTTTATCCGTGGTTCAAGACTGAGAAAGGGGTGGTATTACCAGTCCCGAGACCTTGGCGTGGTGGTATGATCGTGGAGTGTGGCGCTTGACTAAGCAACCGTTGTAACTCCACAACCTCCTCCTCCACTTCGTTAGGGCAAATGTCACCTGCAAAACACACCCTCATTAACTTTGTGTCTGCGACTCTGACTCTGTCTCTGTCTGCCACTGTCCGACTGTCGTGTTTCTGTCTGCCTGTCTGTCTGGCTGCCTGACTGTCTGGCTGTCTGTCTCCCCCCCCCCCCCCCCCCTCCTCTCTCTCTCTGGTGTGTGTGTGTGTGTGTGTGTGTGTGTGTGTGTGTGTGTTTTGTGTGTGTGTGGTGTGTGTTTGTTTGTGTGTGTGTGCATGTTGTGTGTGTGTGTGTGTGCACATGTATTTTTGAGTGAAGGGGGAGTGCAGGAGAGAAGGGAGGGGGGAGAGGGGGGGGGCTTCTATGAAACAGTGGATCCTACTCCGGGCTCCGGGCGAACTCTGGATATGCAGAAAGCACATCAGTGCTTATTTTCTTTGGAAAGAAGGGGTTTTATTCTCTCTCTCTCTCTCTCTCTCTCTCTCTCTCTCTCTCTCTCTCTCTCTCTCTCTCTCACACACACACACACACACACACACACACACACACACACACACACACACACACACACACACACACACACACACACATATATCTATATATATATATATATATATATATATATATATATATATATATATATATATCGAACGGTTTCTTAATTGGCTGATCGCCTAATCGCTCGAATGTTTGATTGATTGACTTTTTTTTTTTTTTTTTGGGGGGGGGGGGGGGGGGGGGGGGGGGATATCAGTATACAGGGTAAGATTGTTGTAATAAAAACATTTGTACTTAGTTTCTTTATGTCATGCAATCCTTACGACTCCCAGACTACGTACTAAACAAAATTAACTTAACCCTTTACAGATTCCTGTGGAAGAAAAGATTTAACAATAGAAAAGCTTTCGAAAAAGTCAAAAGAAAAGTAATGGAAGCAAGCGTGGAGGAAGGAGGACTTAATATGATTAATCTGAGTAACTCTCGAAACTGTTTGTACTTACAATGGGCGGGCAAACTCTTTTAAAGCCACCGAACAAGAAAACTGGGCATTAATACCCAGATGGCATTTACAACACCTCGCAAAGACAGATGCTTTTTGTATAAACTGCTGAGCTAAAAACACATGCTCATATTAAATTATCAAACACAGATGTATTATTTGGCATCAGTAATCGATTGTTTCGAAGACAAAAAATAAATGAATCAATTTTGTCATATTATTGAGTAAAATGTGTATAAGTATTTTCAAAAAGACGAACACGGGTATCCCTCTACAACTAATTTTTGAGAAAGAGTATTATGTCGGAAGGGGTGTAAAAGAAATCTTCCCTAGGTGGGCAGAGTGTAAGTCTCAATATGCTTAGGGGGATGGTGGGTGGGGAGGGGGGGGGGGGGCTTTGTCAGAATGCTAAAGCAAAAAAAAAAACATTGTTCTGGCGTTTAATATGCAAAGGAAGGGGTGGGAGACGAGACCAGGGGGGGGGGGGGGTGGGGATCGCTGCGGGAGAGTCGCGGAGTAGGGGAGAGGGAGGGTCCCGGTTATCTAGGGAGGGGGGACTCGATCATGGGGGGGAGGGGGAGTGAAGGAATCAAAAAAAAATATGCCT
>JADBJO010001128.1:402500-415000 GCA_016801955.1 Conus betulinus
AGTACTTTCTGAGATATTCCATAAAAAAGAACAACCGTGACAGGCCGTTACAGCCGTTTGGAACGGCTATAACAGTAAACTGAAACGTCCGGCATCATCCGTGACCCATAATGAACAAAGCTGCTAATTTTCAGAACGATCCGCCTAGTACGTTCTGAGATATTCCATGAAGAAGTAAAACCGTTACAGGCCGTCACAGCCGTTAGTAACGGCTATAACGGTAAACTAAAACATCGGGGATTATTCGTAACCCATAATTAACATACCTGCTAAATTTCACAAAGATCGGCCAAGGACTTTCGGAGATATTCCTCAAAGAAGAAAAACCGTTACAGGCCGTTACAGCCGTCAGTGACGTCTATAACGGTAAACTAAAACATCGGGCATTATTCGTGACCCATAATGAATATACCTACAAATTTTCAGAAAGATCGGCCAAGTACTTTCTGAGATATTCCATAAAGAAGGAAAACCGTTACAGGCCGTTACAGCCGTTAGTAACGGTTATAACGGGGTAAACTAAAACATCGGGTATCATCCGTGAACCATAATGAAGATACCTGCTAATTTTCACAAAGATCAGCCATGTACTTTCTGAGATATTCCATAAAGAAGAAAAACCGTTACAGGGTGTTACAGCCGTTAGTAACAGCTATAAGGGTAAAACTAAAACATCAGGCATTATTCATGACCCATAATGAACATACCTACACATTTTCAGAAAGATCGGCCAAGTACTTTCTGACATTTTTTTTCCCCTCCCCCATCCCCGCCTTTACTTTTTTTCTTTTTTTTTTTTTGTCTTTTATTTTTTTCCTTCTTTGTTTTTCTTCTTTTTGTTTGATTTTTTTTTTTCCTTTTTTTTTCTTTTTCACTTTTCTTCGTTTATTTTTGGCTTTTTTTTTTTTTTATAAAGGTGGTCCCTTTTTTTTTTTCCCTTCCCTTCTTCTCTCACGCACCATGCGGGTCTGTATGATGTATTGCTATCAATGGACATTAATTTGCTGGCTTTAATGTTTTGGCGTTTGTTACAGCGCGTCAGGGTTTATTTCTGTACTAGTGTTTGGTGCAGTGACACTCACACTGTGCTTAACAAAAAGATACAAGGGTGTTATATATATATATATATATATATATATATATATATATATATAAAAAGAAAAAAAGAAAGAGGGCCCGGACATCTTCCGGGAACCATCCTTAATACGAAAGACGAAAATAAGTATGCAAGGGTGATACCAGAAGTGCGCGAAGGAGAGAAGGGAGGAGAGAAGAGGAGGAACAGAAAGGACAACAGAGACAGAGAGACAGACAGACAGACAGAGAGAGAGAGAGAGAGAGAGAGAGATAGAGAGAGAGAGAGAGAGAGAGAGAGAGAGAGAGAGAGAGAGAGAGAGAGAGTAAAGAAAACGTACAGCTCGTCTGGCAAACCGGCCTATTCCCCCTGAAGGCTATCCTTATAGTGAAAAAGAGAGACCACAAGGGAGACACGAGGAATCCTTGCAGCGAGACAACCAGTATCAATGTGTGTGTGTGTGTGTGTGTGTGTGTGTGTGTGTGTGTGTGTGTGTGTGTGTGTGTGTGTGTGAGACAGACAGACAGACAGACAGGGAATTTCTATCCTCCTATTTTTTCCTGCTGTCATTCATTTTCTTTTTCCCCTCTAATATATTGACTCATACTCACCATGCATCGTGTGTGTGTGTGTGTGTGTGTGTGTGTGTGTGTGTGTGTGTGGTGTGTGTGTGTGTGTGTGTGTGTGTGTGTGTGTGTGTGTGTGTGTGTGTGTGTGTGTGTGTGTGTGTGTGTGTGTTTTAAGTGATGGACATTCCATTGCGGATCTTAATGTTTTGGCGTTTGATACAAAGCGTCTGGGTTTATTCATGTACTGATGTGTGGTGCATTGACACTTTCATTCTGCTCTGTTTGCTGCTTAGTATACTTTTAATTGAATTAAACACACATATGGACCTCCCCCTCTCTCCCTTCCCTCATATCCCACATCCACTGTTTTTGTGTATGCGTGTTCGTGAGTGCGTGCGTGTGTGATAATAACATTTGTAAAAGATAAAATTAACATTTTTTCTACAAAGCCATTAGAAACATTACAAAGCACTCATGAACATGAATTATTCGTTAACCAAAAAGAACATGCACAATTGCGGTTGAGCACAAAATAGTGTGTGGGTGCCTGCTTTTTACAGTGTCTGCTATTGTTTGTGTGAAAAGGAGAGCTGGAGCGGCGCAATATTTATGCTTGTATGTCTTTGGGCGCGCGTGTGTGTGCGTGTGTGTGTGCGTGCGCGAGAGCGTGCATGCGTGCGTGCCTGCGTGCGTGTTATATTAACTTCCTTAACCGTGCCTCCTGCTCAAAAACCACTTCATATGGTATCGATGACTTTGTCTTCTTAATCTTGCTTATGCACATTTTACCCACTAGCAAAATGTTATTGATGCACACATAATTATGTGAAGATTTCTTTTCATATAAACCGAACAGCACGTCTGTTACAGACAAATGCAATTTCATGCCAACCTTTGAGAAAATAATATTTTCAATTTCTAACCAAAATTGACTCACTGATGGACATTAAAAAAAAAGTGTCCAATGGTATCCACAGTGTCCGGACAATAATCACATGAAATAGATTGGCGCACGCCCATTTTTTGTAGCTTAATATTTGTGGGATAGATATTATCTAACAATTTCCATTGCAGCTTACGTAAGCGTACTTATTTTGTTGCCAGTCTTGGCGTAAGCCACATCTTTTCACTCAATTCAATGTTCAGTTTTCTGCTCCAAAAATCTACGGCGTGTGGAGTTAACGGGTTTTGTTGTTACTCTTTTCAACATATATTCTTTCATTTGTTTTGTTTTAGCATAGAAACGATTTGCTTCAGAGGTACCATATTCTCCATTTCAAATCGTCTATTCCTATCTTTTATCAAGTCAATCCAGGTTTGTGGTATGGCATTTAGTAGAGCATTGTACTGAAACATCGTCGCGGACTTCTGGCTGGGAGGTCGGGGGTTCGAATCCCATCAGAGACATGTGGGTTTTTCTGCCCCAACCGGCTCCTACCCAGAGTTGAGTTTTGCTGCGGACTCGGTTGGGAAGACTGGGACCACACAGTCGAGTTTCATCCACTTAATGGATGCGTTTTCTGAGTGTTACTCAAATTTCCTGACCAACACTGCAGGTGCCTGTATCTCTCGGGCCTGGTTGACGCCGCCGGGATATATTATGAAAGGAAAGCGTAGAGTACAGCCCTGTCATGTAGTCTCAGACCGAAATGGAAATCCGTAGCATCATTTTTTAATCATCCTCATTCTCATTGATCAGCAAAAAAAAAAGTCTCAAGTTCTGTGCCCTTCATGCCCTGCTCTCATGGTGACCTCAATTTGATGTCCTCTCCACGTCTGTGGCCTTGGTTTGGTTCCGTCGGGGTCACGGTATCGGCGAGTCCATGGGGGCTGTCGTTGGATGGACGTGGTGGCGCCCTCCGGAGGGAGAGCTCATTCACGCCGGCTCCGCGACTAAGCAATTATTGTCGTCAGTAGGGGGCTTAGTAGGTGGTGTCCTGCGTATGTTAGATCAGAACAGGCGCCACTGAACACACCGAAGTGACTCGGCAGCAGTGCAGTGTCTCCTCCGTGGGTTGCTCCTTGACGACTTGACATGGACTGCTCCCTGTGGATTGCCGGTACCGGGGCTGCCCCGGGACCGACCGGGCTGTGGCTGTGGACGGGATGTCGGAAAAAAAAAAAAAAACTTATTATAAAAGAGACATTGTACACCAACATATTTTGCAAGCACACTATCGCTTACTACTTAGTTTTGTTATCTAGGTAAGTTAACAGAACTTCTTTCCAAAATTATTTTCGATTGTAGAGATCCCTGGTATATCTTTAGAAGAACAGTTTATTTCAAATATTTCCTCAGCTGAGGCTATTCTTTTCAAGTGCCAAAAAGGAATGATGAGGCACCATGTCTCGGTTTTTTTGTTGTGTAATCGTCCAATCCACTGTGGGTTAAAGGTATTTTGCAATTCAATCATGTCAACCATTCTTAACCCTTCTCCTTATAATCTGCTTTCATGGCCTTTCTTTTAATCTTTCAAATGCTTTTCTGTTATTATGTATCCTTTGCCAAAGAAATTTATATAAAATTGTATTAACTTTAATCAGTATTTCCCTTGGCAGTCCAACCGACTGCATAACATAAATAAATTGACTGGTCAAAAATGTCTTTATGATCACTATTTTACCATGTATGCTAAGGTCTCTCTTACTCCGTTCTTTTATCATAGCTGTTTTTGTTTTCAGCCTACGTATCCAGTTGTCTTCTATTTCTTTGGCCATTTTGTCTTTTGCAAGGATATTCCTCAGATTTTTATCTTGTCCACTGTTTCAAAGGGTATGTTAAGAACTCTTTCATCAAACATCACCTATTGCCAAGAATTTAGTTTTGCGCGTATGTTTAGTTTCAAGCCAAAGAAACATACAAATTGTCTGAGAATATTTGTTGCTGTTGTTATGTCATTCTGGTGTTTTTTAAAAAAGGGGTGTGTCGTCAGCCATGTGTTGAATTTTGATGCTTGCGTTTTCTTTCATTTCGTGTCTGTATTCCTTCAATGCCACTATTTCTAATCTTGATAGCTAGCAGTTCTACAGCCAAAACGAAAGCTAAAGGGGAAAACGGACATCCTTGTCTAATACCACAATTAACACCAAAACTCTCGATATCCAGCCCCCATGATTTATGTGATGCACAGCCTTTTTTAACATAATTCGAATCCGCTTTTTAAAATCGGGACCAAATCCAAAAATATCGAATGCTTTCAGTAAGTACGTTTTTGTTGTGGAATCGAATGCTTTTGAATAATCAAGCGCTAATATAAAACCTGATTTACCTATTTTGTTTACGTAATTGATTGCATCGTCAATTGTACGAATGACTGTAGATATTTTTCGACCTTTAATGTAACCAACCTGGTCTTCGCTTACCAGATGTTGTATAACACCGCTTAGTCTCTGTGCCATAACTTTAGCTAGAATTTTATATCGGTGTTTGTTAAGGTAATAGGTCTCCAGTTTGTTAGATGTTCTTTATCCAGTTCTTTGCCTTTATGAATTAGTGTTCTTACACCTTGGTATTGAGTATAAGACAGCTCATCTTTCTGAAAGGATTCATTGAAAGAGTCGGTTACAATATCTTTTAATTTAGCCCAGAAAAAATTTCATGAATTCAACAGTAATTCCGTCTATACCTGGCCGCTGATCCGTTTTTCATGCTTTGTAAAGCGCACGATGTTTCACTGACAGTGATAAGACCTTCACATGAGTTGCAGTCAGTGTCACTAAGGCGAGGAATATCTTCTCCAGCAATAAAGTCGTGCGTAGCTTCAGTCACATTTGCAACGTCAGTCTTTTGATTGTAAAGATTTCTATAGAAGGTAACCTTTTCTTTCATTATTTTGGTCTGGTCAGTGGTAGTAAACCCAGAATCTGATACAAGATGAGTAATCACATTTTTTTTTCTTTTTCTTACTTTTTCAAGATTACAGATTACAAATATTTGGTGGGGTTTTTTTTTTTCTCCTTCTTCAATCCATTTCACTCTTGATCTAATTTGGGCTCCTTTCGTTTTTTACATGTCTAGTAGTTCTAGTTTCATGTTTAGTACTTAATAAATCATTCTGTAAGCGTGCATTTCCAGGGTCTTTTGTTATGCGAAATTCGATGTCATGAAGTTGTTTTCGCAGGTCTAACTGTACGTTTCTTTGACAACAAGCTAGTCGTTTGCCAAAATCAACACAATAATTACGTATTTCGGATTTCGTAAGTTCCCATTTATCAACAGAATTTATAAGTTCCTAATTATTTACACAATGATCTATTAACGCATTTATTTTTTTTTTTTTTTTTTTACAAGACTTTCATGTCTGAGGTAGCTATTATTAAATCTCCAATACCTTGGACCTCTTATGAATTTGCTGTTTTCTAATTCTGTGACTACAGCTTTATGATCCGAATTAGAGACTGCATAATGTTCGCATGACGCAATAAAGGAAATAATATCTTCTGAAGCAAAGCAATAATCTAAACGACGAGCGATAATAAAAGGATGAAAGCGGTTCCAGGTGTATTCTTGATCATTCTCATGGAAGACCCTGCATACATCTGTCAAAGAGAGCTCACGTACACAGGTCTTGAAAGCTTCAACTTCTGCCTCATTGAAAGGATTTCCGGATGTAACATAATGCTTGTTTGTTTAAGACACAGTTGAAATCACCACATAAAATGATATTTTCAGCTTCCAAATCTTGCAGTTTAACATACAGGTTGTGGAAGAAACGCCTTTTGTCCATAGAATCGTTAGGCGCATACACATTTACAATGGTGATCGGGATTTGCTCAAAATTTAATATTAATTGCAAGAGTGCGATCCTCTGTTAAAACAAAACAAAGTTCAATGTCATCATTAACATAATTGGAAACCAGTACAACTTCGCCCTTTCTTCGGGACGTACCCTCTTTTGCAAAAATCCTTCCACCCCCATTCTTTTTCCCATTGCGATTTTTCTTCTTTCCTTTTCTACAAAATGAGTTTCTTGCAAACATATGACATCAAACTTTTGATTTTTACAGTATTTGAACAAACTATTACGCTTCATGTTATTTTTAGTCCCCTGCAATTCAAAGAACAAATTCTAAACGTTTCCATAGTCTACCAAGAAAGATAAATGTATGACTAACTAAAACGAAGCACTGAGCTCCCACAAAAGTCAACAAAGGCAATTCTATCTGAGAAAAAAAAAAAAGGGGGGGGGGGGGGGGGGGGGGGGAATAAGACGAGGGAGTGCAGATGGAAAGACGCGGAGGAAAAGGAGACACTTGTAGAACAAGAAAAAGCGGGCAAGAAAGAGACAGACAGACAGACAGAGAGAGAGAGAGAGAGAGAGAGAGAGAGAGAGAGAGAGAGAGAGAGAGAGAGAGAGAGAGAGAGAGAGAGAGAGAGAGAGAGAGAGAATGTAATACTCGACATGGATGAGAGGAGAAAGGGTGGGAGGATGGAGGATTGTTGGGGGGGGTGGGGGGGGGGGGGGGATAGACAGACAGGCAGCAAACACAGGCAGACAGACAAATGGACAGACAAAAGACTAAAATACACAGTAAGCCTAAACGCGACACGTAATCAGAAATGACGCTGACATTTAGGCAGGTTATTTTTCGTAATCGGAAACATCTGATCTTTCCTATTCAGTGTCTGCATCGCATTCAGCCTGTGTTTTTCTCTTGGTGCTGCAGGGCTGTCCTGCTCACGACATCGCTGGCGCTTTGGAGTTTCTGAGTGGTTCCTGAGATTGTCTGAGTGGGGCCCATACTAGAATGCAGGGTTGTTTGGCGTTTAGAAAACCGCCCGCCCTCGATCAGACTTTTCTCTTTGATTTTTTTATTGTCACTGGTAGAGGGCTTACAGACTCACAGACTCACAGACACACAGACAGCATTTGTTCGTTCCCATTCTAAAGTACTCCCTGTTCTATAAGAGCTGGGAGTAAAAAAAAGAAAAAAGAAAACCCTGTCTGATCCGGTGATTTGAGCGCCTCCGCATCTGGAACTCTTTTTTTTTCACTATCGATTGTGTCCGAAATCGGTCTTCTTCTGTTTCTTTTCTTTTTTTTTTTTTTTTTTTTCCCCGCAAAATGTTCCAGTCATTTCATTTACAGCAAACAAACTCAGCAACAACGATCACTAAGTTCATCAACGTTAAGACTTGAAAGGAGAGGCGCTATGTCAGCAAGCGGCAAGCCAAGACTACGGAACTCTTGTGTTGTTTCATGTACATGGCTGCAAGAATTCAGGTTTCGCGTTCGGTATCGGATCGCGGGAGACTGTAGCGTGTCGGTGTCGCTTCGCTGCCGGCTATTTGGAACGCCAGCTTTAGTGATCGACTCGTGCAGTCTCGGTCATATCAACGCGGACAGCGGCTGGGCATCAGAGCAGGATTAGCTAGGATCCCTTTATAGATGTGGTCTTCCCTGTTAGACCGAATATGACTGTAAAAATAAAAGAAATGATAAAGATAATGAATAGGTTAGCCACGTCATAAAGACGCCAGCACGCTCGAGGGATTTATCAGTTGATATAATCCATGTCTCGCTCTCTGTCTCTGTCTCTGTCTCTGTCTCTCTCTCTCTCTCTCTCTCTCTCTCTCTCTCTCTCTCACACACACACACACACACACACACACACACACACACAGCGCGCGCGCGTGTGTGCACACACACACACACACACACACACACACACACACACACACACACACACACACACACACACACACTCACGCGCACACGCGCGCGCGTGCGCGCACACTCACACACTCATACGCACACATATACACACACACTCTCTCTCTCTCTCTCTCTCTCTCTCTCTCCTCACACACACACACACACACACACACACACACACACACACACACACACACACACCACACGCCACACACTCAGAGGCTGGTCATGTCATACGCGTCAACACATCATGGTGTTTATCAATCTCTCTCTCTCTCTCTCTCTCTCTCTCTCTCTCTCTCTCTCTCTCTCTCTCTCTCTTCCTTCCCTCCCTCCCTCCCTCCTTCTCTCCCCTCTTCCCCCTCCCCCCCTCTCTGTGTGATACCCCCCCCCCCCCCGGCTTTGCAAATAGCGTGCTATGGCCAGGAATCCGGATTGTATGCGGGTCCGAGCCAAGTCCCCCTCCCTGGAGGCTACAGCACGGGGCTTTGTTGGCACATCTGCTTACCATCTCAGGAGACAGCTCTCCATTCCTGCAACAGAAGAGGACCTCCACCACAGCCTCAGAGGCACCGACAGAAGCAACCAGAGAAGAAAGAGTTCCAGCCGGATCCTTTCGAGAAGGAATAAAAGTAAACATGACAAAGACTTCAAAGATTCCGGCTCACAGCCGGTGTCCGATGTCCCAGTGGGTAAGACAGACATCTGGTGCAGGTCCACTTGTGTTTGATCCTCCTACACAGGGTAAACACGTTCCACTCCCGGCAACAGCAAAAATGAAATAAAATTGTAGAAAAAATGAAATGAAACGACAAAAAAAGGGGGGGGGGGGGTGGTAGTAGCAAAAGGGCATCTAAAAGTTGTGACTTCTCTCTCTCGCGGCCAAATATGATGCCATTTTTTTTTTTTTTTTTTTTTTCATGGAGTTTGCTCAAAGTCAGCAACATAGTTACGGACTTCGCTGAAATGCAGTCAACTCAGTGTCGGACAACAACAACAGCAACAACAAAATGATAACAATAATAAAATGAAAGAAAATAAAACTGAAATGGATTCAGATTGCACTGACCTGAATTCACAGAGGCGCGATTCTTGACGGGAAAAGCCACGCCCTCTAATTGTCAGTCAGGTTGCGCGTTTATCGAAGAGGGACATGCGCGCTCCCAAAGAAGAAGAAGAGAAGAGGGAAGAGAGATGAAGTATGAACCTGTTCTGAAGAAACCCGCGCTTATAGGGGGGCGCGCTTGGGGGGGGGGGGGGGGGGGGGGGGGGGGGGGGGGGGCGCTTATGCGCTCGCGCTTATGAGCAATGCGCGCTTATTGACATGTCACGCTGACCTGTCGCTGCCCGTGGAGCCAGACAGTCATCATCATCATCATCATCATCATCACCATCATCATCATCATCATCATCCAGTTAACGTCCACAGTCATCATGTTGACTATTCTGACGTTTTTTGAATGTGGGTTGACGCAGAAAACAAAAAAGCAGCAGAGGTTTAATGGTTAAGGACAGTGGGTTCTGCTGAATCTTTTATCAGCTGCCACACACGGTTGGAACCTGGGATCCCACGCAAGTTGCTTTTCGTGCGATTCATTTCACTGCTAAAGCTTTGTAGAGGATTTCTGTAGCGACCCAGTGTTTGTTTTTTTGTTGTAACTGTTCATCTTGTGTGTGTTGAACGAGCGTGAATTATTCAGTGGACATGGACATTGTGACAGCGGAGCACGGAATTGCTTGGAACTTCAGTTTGCTTTGGCCTTTGACGCTGATACCATTGGCTCGTGATTTCTTCTTCTTCTTTTTCCTCCTCTTTTGTCCTTCACTGTTGGCCTTCACTGGGAGAGAGAGAGAGAGAGAGAGAGAGAGAGAGAGAGAGAGAGAGAGAGAGAGAGAGAGAGAGAGAGAGAGCATGTGTGTATGTATGTGTGGGTGTGTGTGTGTGAGAGAGAGAGAGAGAGAGAGAGAGAGAGAGAGAGAGAGAGAGAGAGAGAAAGTGTGTGTGTGTGTGTGGTGTGTGTGTGTGTGTGTGCGCGCGCGCGCGCGCGCGCTGTGCGCGCGCACGTGAGTGAGTGTGTGGCTGTGTATGTGTATGTGTGTGTGTGCGCGCGCGCGCGCGCGTGTATGTGTGTGTGTGTGTGTGTGTGTTGTGTGTGTGTGTGTGTCCGTGCGTGCGTGCATGTGTGTGTGTGTGTATGTGCGTGCGTGCGTGTGCGTGCGTGTGTGTGTGTGCGTGCGTGTGTGTGTGCGCGTGTGTGTGTATTTACGAGTGTCTGTGCAGACAGTCGGTCTTTATCTTAGTGCCGAGTGCTCACGCGCGCGCGCTCTTTTGTGTGCGTGTGGGCGCAAGCGCGCGTGTGTGTGTATATGCACGCGCGTGTACGTGAAAAGGCTATACGTGTGTGCTTGTGTCTGTCTGTCTGTCTGTGAGGAGGGAGAGGGAAGGGCAAAGATCAAGAGGAGGAGAGGGAGAGGGTACTACTCATCGTTCTGGAAGCTAGGCCCATGTCTGGTAGCTCTGGGGAGTGTTCCTGGTTCCAGAATCACTCTGACTGCGTCGGCTTGCTTAGTCCAAGATACGGCAGGGGAGAGGGCGGGTAGGAAAGTGTGGGATATACGGAGGGGGGGGGGAGGTTATGCTGGAGGAGGGGCTAGAGACTGGCGACAATAGAATGCTAAAAGGGCGCAGGTCTGTTTGGGTGTGGTGTGAGCGACTGATAGCGCCCCTGTGTTGTGAGTGGGGGATGGGGGGGGGGGGGGGGGGGGGGGGGGGGGGGGGGGGGGTGTCGTTTGTGTTTGTGTGCGTACGTGTCTATGTCTGTTTGTATCTGTGTTTATGTGTGTGTGTGTGTGTGTGTGTGTGTGTGTGTGTGTGTGTGTGTGTGTGTGTGTGTGTGTGTGTGTGTGTAAGCGTACATACACACGTGTGTGCCTGCGTGTGTGCGTGTGTATGTGTGTGTGTGTGTGTGTGTGTGTGTGTGTGTGTGTGTGTGTGTGTGTTGTCTTATTTGTTGTTGGTCGGTTTCGCCAGGCCCATTCTTCACTCTCCACCTGTATCCCTCCGCCCTGCTTCTCAGTTTTGTACGTGTACAGTGGATTGGACCCCTCCGCCACCCTACTTCCCCCTCCCCCCCCCCACACCCCCCCCACGCTCTCTCTCTCTCTCTCTCTCTCTCTCTCTCTTCTCTCTCTCTCTCCTCTCTCTCTCTCCCTCCCTCTCTCTCCCTCCCTCCCTCTCTCTCTCTCTCTCTCTCTCTGTCTCGCGCGCGCGCGCGCGCGCGCGCGCGCGCACACGCTGCTCTTCTTCCATCCGCATTGCCCATCCTATCCACCCTTCTCAGTCTCTCCCTTCCGCCTCCCCACGCACCCCTCCCCGTCCCCAGTCTTCTCCCCCTCCCTCCTTCCTTTCTGCTTTACGGTGTTTCCCGTGTTCGGATCTGGCTTCTTAAAAAAAAAATAAAAAAAAAAAAAAAACAGTTTCCAAACGGAGTGAATATTTGCGCTGCGAACATGAGAAGATAAGCGGTTTTTCTCGTTCTTCGTTTTCACTGTCTTATATGTTATTTGTCTTTTTTTTTTTTTTTTTTTGGCCTGAAGAAGACCCAAGAGGTCGAAATGCCTTATGTCTTGTCCTGTACTTTGTCTATGTCCTTGGCGGTAACTAACCTCCTCTCTTTCTAAGTGAAATTAATAATAGTTAACACACTCAACCACCCCCTTGAACACCACCCACAACCTCCCCTTCCAGCTTTGCCTCCCATTCCTTCCCCACAACCTTCCGGCAACCTCCCCCCCCCCCCCCCCTACCTCCGCTGCTTCTATCCTTCTCCTCTCTTACTAACCATTACACTACTCAGACCAAAGAAGTCTCCCCCCCCCCCTCCCCCGCCTACGTCCCCCTCCCTTCTGTCTTCCCGCAATGCTGCCCCCCCCCCCCCCCCCCTAGCCATCCTTCTTTCCCCTCTCACCTCGTTACCGGCTCTCCCCCCTCCTCCCCCCCCCCCCCCACCCCCGTCCCTCCCTGCCGTCCGTTCCCTTCCCTCTGTCCTCCCTCCTCTAGCACCCCTTCCCCTACCCCTCTGTACCCTCTGGGATTAGCAGCTCAACCTCACCAAACCTTGTGTGCATCACAGAAGTCACATACAGTATGATACATATTTGAAACTGTCTCCACCACCTCCCCTCCCCCCCCCCTCCCCC
>JADBJO010001128.1:417500-420000 GCA_016801955.1 Conus betulinus
CAGGGCTAGGCTTCCGGAGGCAAATTTCCTGTTACGAATTAACAGCAGTGGGCCTGTCACTGCTCTGTGCTTGGGGACAATGCTTTCATGTGTTGGGACTTCCTTTGGCACTGCTGCCAGGCTAATTTAATAGTGGGAGTAGGCTCTGTCACCTTCTGTTCGCCCACGCCAACAACTGCGAGAACAGGACGTGGTGAAAGAGTAGAGGTAGGGGTTGGGAGGTTGGATGTTTTGTGGGGAGGGGGAAGGGAGGTGGAGGGGAGGGAGTGGAGGGGACATGTCAGAATCTCTGCTCTGATGCTGGCAACGCATTGAGTTGCGCAGTAACTAGCTTGTAGTATCGCATGACGGGACAGCACGTGGGATGCGAACAGATTTCCTGTCGCTTGGACGAAAGTGTGGGTAACTGTAGTTGTCACCTTCTTTTCTCCTGGCGCATTGATATAACCTATGTTTCTCTAATGTATCCTGTTGGATAGGTAGGTAGGTAGGTAGGTAGGTTGGTTGGTTGGTTTAGATTAGTTGTTATAGCAATGTTAAATTGTTACGGCAATGCTGGATATAAATAGATGTATACACATATATGTATGTGTATATGTATGTATGTATATATATATATATATATATATATATATATATATATGTACACAGAGAGACACAGAGAGAGAGAGAGAGAGAGAGAGAGAGAGAGAGAGAGAGAAAGAGAGAGAGAGATTATCATAACAATGCTAGAACTGCTGGAGTTTTGCCTGGTTTTTGACAGAGTTTCTACACAGCACCCTCTGGAGTAACTGTTCAGTTTAGTGCCCCAGACAAATCAAAATCAACCCTGCCCCGAGGTTGGCACCGTGTGACGAGAGGAGGTATGGATGAGTGGTAGGTGGGTCCTCTAGGGGAAGGACTTGGAATAATTTCTCGATGAGAATTATCTTAACATTTCGCCTACACCCTCTCTTTTACTAGTGGTGGAAGGAGCAACTTTCCAGTACTAGTCATCGAAAGAAATTTTTATTTGTTCTGGGACTTGTTAAAATACTTTTGAGTGGCTCCGAGATAAATTTCCTTAGGCCTGTACTCTTAAAAGTACTTGTAGCTCCAAGAGACAGAATTGAAAAAAGAAGTTCAAACATTCAACATTCAATTGAACAGCAGAGAACTGACACAAGTTAAGTGTAATTTCACACATCAACTGTACTTGCTTGCACATAGGTAAGTATTTACATGTCACTTCAATAGGCAAGGTTTTAGTTCTCATTGGACTACAACGATGAGGGGCCCTTCCTCACTCCTACTTTACATGCTTACACTCCGTGCAGTCGCTTAAGTTGGAATACAGTGGGCCTGTCTAAGTTACTCTGAATGCATATAGTGAAGATACATCCACTTCGCTTGCATACACCCAGTGCAGTAGCCAAAGTGGTACTCATAGACAGGTTCTCACTGTTTTCATCATAAAGTGAGGGTAAGGGTCTGATGGTTTGAGTCCAGGTGGTTAGCTAATTTAGCTTATATCAGAGAGGGTAGTTGATCTCTCCTGTGGCTGGTGACTGATCCTCCCATGTAGATCTGTTGTCTGGTGTCACCCCACTTTAAAGTGAAGCCATGGTGTCTGGCATTTCCCCGGTTTTTGGCATAGTCCCAGAGTAGGGTTCAGCTACAATGTGTAGCGTGACCAGGATCCCAGTTCTGCAATAAAGAGAACTTGGTCTGTAGGTGAGAATCTGATGGCTGGTTTGTCGAGTGTACACATTTACCCTTTTTTACTTTCAGAAGAGGTGTGAGATTCAGCCAGCAAAGTTTTCTCCATTTTAGAGTCTCTACTGTAACCATCATTCTCCACTTTTGTTTAAAGGTTGAGTTAAACTTACAAAAGGGCAGGAGACAGTAATACAATGCTACACAGTTTCAGTCAAACAACTCTTCCATGCTTCTTATGAATTAAATCACATTGACTTGGGCTACACTTAGTCCAAGTTCACATGTGGTGTAGACTTAATTATAAGTTCCACTTACAGTCAGGGACTACGACTAATGGTGAGTCAGTGGTGGACCTTTGATCCAGACTCTGCACACATCATCAATCATCATCATCATCATCATCAGTCCTAGCACGGCATGAGATTTTATTCTAAAAAAAAAATCAACTACCAGAGTAAAATCCACATGGGAGGGTTTTATTCCATAGTAAAAAGAGAGAAAAAATATATCCAAAGTTATCAGAAGTACTGCCCTCAACCACTGAACCAAGTAGCTGAAAGTAATTTTGCGCCTCCCATGGAAACCTTGCTGTGTTCACATGCGGTACAGGCACACACAGGACATTCCATTAAGACATCAAGGGACATAACTTTTTCCCCTGGTAGATGCCGTAGGTTAATGGCCACAGGATGCAACGCAGCGGAACCTCCATGGAAGGCGTTCCCATGGGTGCACCAGCCCATGTTTGATGATCGCAGAACCCACGGCCAAAGAAGCCGCCATCGAACGACCTGCTGCAGCC
>JADBJO010001128.1:427500-435000 GCA_016801955.1 Conus betulinus
AAAGGCTAACAGGAAAGAAAAAAACTTCACAAACGAGTGAAGAAGCTGAGAGAGAGGATCTAGGAGAAGATGGTGTGTGTGTGTGTGTGTGTGGGGGGGGGGGGCGGTAGTCAAGAGGGCGTTAGGGAGCGGGGATGGCTGCATAGGGTTGGAGTGTGTGGGTGGGTGTGAGTGCGGTGTGCGGAGAATGGGGTGAACGTGCAGGATGTGTTCCCCTGACTTTTGATGACGTTCACATCAGCTCATAGCTTTAGTTTCTCAGGAGCTAGTACATGCTGAAATGGTCTACCGGATATGGAAGGAGGTGATTACCTCTACCCTCACCCTCCACCCCCACTCTTCACAACCCTTCATCCCTCATTCTCTCACCCTCCCTCTCCTCCTCCCTCCCACCCACATCTTCAACCTCACTCCTGCCTCCCCCACTCACATTCCCCTCCCTCCCCAGTACCCCCTAACACCCCGTGTCTTGCCTGTTTCTATTAAACACACTTCTGCCAGGATTGGAAGCGGGTGTTGAGTGGTGGATGGAAGATTTGTTTCCCTGGACCCAATGTGGAAAGGATCTGGGCATAGGCTAGGTCCCCCCTCCACGCTCTTATGTTATAACCCACCGACAGAATCTAAAGAACGGCGGGTGGGCATACTTGTTGATGGATAGTTGAAGGAGGAGGAAGGGGTGGGGGACGCTAGTCTTCCCATGCAGCCTGGCCTCTCCGGAGGCTGGACGTGGGGTTGCCTTTGACGTGGCGCCGAGATATTGAATCTAGAAACCGTGAAATTGGACTCGTGGCCGTTCGTCGAGCGCTTTGGTTTATGATGTATGTGTTGGTTGATATGCGACCTCAACATCCTCAACACCACCCCCCTCCCCCCGCCCCTCCCCTCCCACCCCCCTACCCTTCAACTACGCCCCCAGAGTTGGCATTGGACTGATGTCATTTCATGAAAGAATATGTTCTTTCCTACAGTGTAAGCGTCCTTTTTTTTTCCTTTAAGTATTTTTAGCAGCATCAGAGCTGGTAGTTAGATATTACATGTGCTCTAATCATGCGATTGCTTGGGGATCCGGAGCAGAAACATTGATGGGAATAAGTCATCAGGCCTTTCCTGTAGTCTTGATGGGGGGGAAGGGAGAGTGGGGGAGGTTGGGGGCTTGTACACGTCTGTGCAAGACTTCAGGTCAATTCCTCTTTATGGTTAATTTATTGATGACTGAAAGAAAGAAATCACAAGTTAAGTGCCAAAACTAAAAGACTGATCTGAAATAAAGTATAGAAGGTGAAAAAAAAGGGGGGGGGGGGGGGGGACAAGAAAAAATCAGAAAGAAAAGAGAAAACAAAGAAAAAGAAAAAATGTTTGTTTTTCTTTGAAAATAGATCAAAGAAAACTGTCATGTTTTTTTTTCCTTTAAGTATTTTTAGCAGCATCAGAGCTGGTAGTTAGATATTACATGTGCTCTAATCATGCGATTGCTTGGGGATCCGGAGCAGAAACATTGATCCAATGAATCAGGCCTTTCCTGTAGTCTTGATGGGGGGGAAGGGAGAGTGGGGGAGGTTGGGGGCTTGTACACGTCTGTGCAAGACTTCAGGTCAATTCCTCTTTATGGTTAATTTATTGATGACTGAAAGAAAGAAATCACAAGTTAAGTGCCAAAACTAAAAGACTGATCTGAAATAAAGTATAGAAGGTGAAAAAAAGGGTTTGGGGGGGGGGGGGGGGGGGGGGGGGGGGGGGGGGGGACAAGAAAAATCAGAAAGAAAAGAAACAAAGAAAAAAAAGAAACTGAATGTTTTTTTTCTTTTGAAATAGATCACTAAAGAAACGCAACTGTGTCACCGAGTTGTCCAATGAACGACTTCCCTTTTAGCTCAGTGGTTACACACTGAGCTTTTCAGATTCGGTTACGCGTGAATAAACCATCAAAGTTCAAAAACCTGGGAGCCCAATCAAATGGTGATATTTTATCTACATCACGACTTATTTTCTATCATATTTTGAAACATGAACCATATCCAGAGGAAAAATAAACCATGCATTTTCTTTTTAGTGTGTGTGTGTGTGTGTGTGTGTGTGTGTGTGTGTGTGTGTGTGTGTGTGTGTGTGTGTGTGTGTGTGTGTGTGAGTCTGTCTCTGTGTGTGTGTGTATTTGAGTGTCTGTGTGTGTGTTTTTATGTGTGTGTGTTTGAGTGCGTGTGTGTGTTTGTTTGTTGTTTGTATTTATGTTTGTATTCATGTGTGTGTGTGTGTGCGTGCGTGCGTGCGTGCGTGTGTGTGTGTGTGTGTGTGTGTGTGTGTGTGTGTGTGTGTGTGTGTGTGTGTGTGTGTGTGTGTGTGTGTGTGTGTGTGTGTGTGTGCAGGGAATGGACTGAACGTGCAGGTTGAGTTCCACCGGCTGTTGTTCATATGTACATGTATCAGTTTGAGGCTTTTGCTTCTCGATAAACTAGTTAGTCTGTCCAGCACTGGCGAGGCGATGACCCCCACCCCTGCCCCTACGCCCCCATTCTCCCAGACCCTTCCCTCCCCCCCTCATTCCCATCCCCCTCTCCTCCTCCCACCCCTACCCCAAAAAATTCCCCCCCTCCCCCCACTCATATCACCCCCCCCCCCTCCCAAGTTTCCCCTATCCCCAAGTTATTCGACTGTTTCTATTATGGGCGGGCAGTTTGCTCAAGCAACGGGAGCGGGTGGGGGGAGGTGTTAGAGGATTTTTTGGTCCCTAGACCCGACGTGGAGGGATCTGGGCATAGCAGATTAATCAGTTAAGTCCCCTCGTGGTATATCTTCCCGACAGGATCGATAGAATGGCAGGCGGGCGTCCTTATTGATGGATGAGCAGATGGGGTAGGGGGTAGGGGGGTATGAGGGGAAACATAGTCTTCCCCCTCCCCCCTCCAGCCTGGCCTCTCTAGAGGCCGGATACCAGGTTGCCTTTTACGTGGCGCCGAGAGGACTGAATCTAGAAACCGTAAAATTGGACCTGTGCCTATTCATGGAGCGCTTTGGTTTATGGTGTGTGTCTGGTTGATATGCGATCCCATTTCCCTCGACACCACTTCTCTCCCCCCCCCCCCCCCCCCCCCCCCCCCACCTTACCACCACCACTGTTCTATCATTTCCCCAGATGTGGTAGGAGATTAATAACACAACAGAATATGTCCTTCTCTAAAACTGCAGATTCTCTCTCTCTCTCTCTCTCTCTCTCTCTCTCTCTCTCTCTCTCTCTCTCTCTCTCTCTCTCTCTCTGTATATCTCTCTCTCTCTCTCTCTCTCTCTCTCTCTCTCTCTCTCTCTCTCTCTCTTTCTCTATATTCTCTCTCTCTCTCTCTCTCTCTCTCTCTCTCTCACTCTCTCTCTAACGGTTTTAAGTGTGGGACTTTTTTTTTTCCTATTTATGTATTAGGAGCATGCACGGCTGGTAGTCGGATATTCTGTGTGCTCTAATATGAGGCTTTAGGCTTGAGAATGTACATCGAGGGAAACAATTTGTCAAGCATTTCCTTCTGTCTCAATTGAAAGAAAGTCAGGGCAGAAGTATATATGTCTGTTCAGACTTCGGGACAGTTCTCTTTATATGATTTGATTACGACGAAAAGAAAAAAAAAAACCCAAGTGCCAAAACTGAAAGATTGATCTAAAAGAAAGCATAGTGTGTAAAAACGACGAGGGACAAAAGAAAGGAAAACTTGAAAGAGAAATGAAAGAAAAAGAGAAGGATGGAATTCTTTTTGTTTGTTTTTGTTGGGGAGAACAGTTCACCAAGATATGGAATCATTTCACTGTGTTGGTGTCCACGCAATGAGTTCTTTTCAGCTTATTTCACGACACAGCTTTTTAGATTCGGGTTATGTGTGCATAAACTGTCAGAGTTCCAACCTTGAAGCTACTCAGGGGTCGTAAAATATCTGCATTGCAAGTTACTTTGTATGATGTTTAGAAGCAGGAAAGTATTCAAACGAAAACAATGCGTTTCTTTTGTGTTTGTGTGTGTGTGTGTGTGGTGTGTGTGTGTGTGTGTGTGTGTGTGTGTGTGTGTGTGTGTGTGTGTGTGTGTGTGTGTGCGTGCGTGTGTTTGTGTGTGTGTGTGTGTGTGTGTGTGTGTGCAAGGAACGGAAAGGACGGGTCAAGATGGGTTCTCCTAGCTTTTGTTGTCGTTCACATGAACTATAGAGGCTCTAGGTTTTCAGGAACTAGTATTACTTTTTTCAACATTTTCATTTGGCTTTATTTTTATTCCACATACAAAGAGAAAAAGGGAATTTTAAAAAAAAAAACAGACACACACATATATAAAGAAGCCAAACAAAAAAAGAAATAAAGTGCAACATTCATAACTAAAAGTTAGGTATGAAACAAGAAACAAACAAGCAAACAGACAGACAGACAGGCAAAAAAAAAAAAAAGAAAACCACAAATACATGAAAAAAAGAAGAGAGGGAGGGAGGGGGAGAGAGAGAGAGAGAGAGAGAGAGAGAGAGAGAGAGAGAGAGAGAGAGAGAGAGAGAGAGTGTTTCAGCATAGCATTGTCTATGTATAAAAAACATGGTTAATTATTGACAGTGCTATAAGAAATATACATAAACCTGTATGCATCTTATTATTCTAATATTACTACCCAAAACAGATGTATACATGCGTTTGATGAAAAAAGGGGAAAAAAAATTTATATATTGCAAGATAGATCATTATGCATACACAAATAATACAGGAAAGGCAGACAGAGACACAGACAGATTAGACAGACCGACGAACAGACAAGCAAAGAAACAGAGAGACAGAATGGGTTGGGTCACAGCAAGTGAAGATAATATATGTTATTATCAGAAGGTACATTATTTCTTGAGTGCCAGTAACTGAATTATTTCAGCAGCAGACAAGGGCCACACAGGATATCCTCAGCAAAGGATCAAAACAAAACAAAATAAAGGAAAAGGATGACATGATTAGTCTAGTAAATTGTTGTTATATTATGCATCAACTAGTACCCTGCGCTGGGCTGTTCGACACTTAAGAAGCAATGGCCTCCACGCCATCCCCCACCCTCACACCCCCACTACACTAACCCTCCCCCTCCCCCTCATTCCCAACCCTCTGTCTTCTCCTTCCACCCTACCCCCGCACATCCCTCCCTCCCACCTCCCCCACCCTTAAAACCCTCCCCCCACCCCCACCCCCAGTTTCTCCTATCTCCAAGTTTCCCCGGAATGTTCTATAATATGCAGTTTGGTCGGAGGGGGAACAGGGAGAGACTGGAGGACTATTTTCCCTAGACGCGATGCAGAAGGATCTGGACACAGCAGATTAATCAGGCTTTGACCCCCCCCCCCTCCCCCCGTCTCCGCCCTCCCTCCCCCCTCCTCCTCTTCCATGTGTAACCCCACCCACCCATCCCTGCCGCCGACAGGATCGATAGAGAATGGCGGGCAGGCTTCCATGTTGATGGATGATGAGAGGGATGGAGGGGGGGGGGGGGGTAGGGGAAGGTACGCTAGTCTTCCCACGCAGCTTGGCCTCTCTGGAGGCTGGACGTGGGGTTGCATTTTACGTGGCGCCGAGGTATTGAATCTGGAAACCATGAAATTGGACCCGTGGCTTGTTCGTCGAGCGCGTTGGTTTATGATTTGTGTGTCTGGTGGACATGCAAGCCCAGCTCCCTCAACACCACCCCTCCCACCCCCATATCACCACCACTGTTCAATCATTCCCCAGATGTGGTATGGAGCTGAGGACAAATAAGAATGTGTTCTCTTCCCTAAACCTGCAGACTCTCCCCCTCTCTATCTCTCTCTCTCTCGCTCTCGCTCTCTCTCTCTCTCTCCTCTCTCTCTCTATCTCTCTCTCTCTCTCTCTCTCTCTCTCTCTCTCTCTCTCTCTCTCTCTCTCTCTCTCCCCCCCTCTCTCTCTCTCTCTCTCTCTCTCCTTTAATGTCAGCCTCCCTTTTTGTCTGAGGAATATGTACGGCTGGTAGTCGGATATCATATGTGCTATAATGTGATTGCTTGGGGATCTAGAGCATGTACTTTGAGGGAACAATCCGTCACATATTTCCTTTGGTCTCACTAGGGAGAGGGAGCTGGGAGGGAAGCATGTGTATGTCTGTTCAGGACCTCGGGGCAGTTTCTCCTTATATGATTTACTTACGACGAAAATAAAATCCAAAATCAAGTGCCCAAACTCAAAGATTGATGTAAAACAAAGTATAGGGTGAAAAAAAGAAAAAGAAAAAAGAAACGAAAAAAAGGGGGAAAGAAAAAAGAAAGAAGGAAAAAAGCCGGAAAGAAAGGAAACAGAAGAAAAGGAGAAGAACGATTTTGTTTCTTTTCTTTTGAAAATAGTTCACCAAAGGAATGCAGCCGTTGTGCGGGTTGATGTCCACTCTAATGGGTCCCATTTCAGCTCAGTGGCAAGACTCGAAGGTTTTCAGATTCGGTTATCCACGGATAAAGTGTCAAAGTTCAAACTTTTGAACGAATCAGATGGTCATAACTTATCTGCATTTCGACTTATTTTCTATGACATTCAGAAACTATACCAATGTTCAAACGAAAAATGCAAACAATGTATTTCTTTTGTCTTTGTATGTGCGTGCGTAAGTGCGTGCGTGCATGCGTGCGTGCGTGCGTGCGTGCGTGCGTGCGTGCGTGCGTGTGTGTGTGTGTGTGTGTGTGTGTGTGTGTGTGTGTGTGTGTGTGTGTGTGTGTGTGTGTGTGTGTGTGACTGAGACTCAGACTCTCCAGACTCAAACTTTAACTGTCTTGAGAACCCCTAGGAGTCTACAGACACAGACGCACACATCCTGCACATTCATTCCGTTCCCTGCACCATCTTTCCGCTTTAAAAGATGACTTTGGAAAGATGAAAGGCGCTGGCAGTTTTTCCGGTCACTTTCTGAACCTGAAGTTCGGGCCGTTTCTCAGGATGACGTTATGAAAAGGGGAAGCCGTTGGCCGTTTTTTTTTGTTTTGTTTTTGTGTTTTGTTTTTGTTTTTTCAGGGTCATCTTCGGAAATCAAAGCTTGGCCCGAGTCCTCTTTAGGACCTCTAAACCTAAAGCTTGTTCTAATTTTCAGGAATACTTTCTAAAACAAAAGTATTTTTCACGTTTCCCCCCAGAGTCTTTGCTCTTTAACGGTACCCTGTGAAAATTTCAGGCCCACTTTACACACCTAAACCATGTTCCGCTTTTTCTTTTTTTTTTTTTTTTTTTTTTTTTTTTTTTTTTTCTTTTTTTTTTCTTTAACACAGTCACTTCTTAAATCTGAAAACTTTTCTCGTTGTTTCGGGTCACTTTCTGAAACCGAAGCTTTTTCATGCGTTTTTTTCCAGAGTCGCTTGGTCTGCTTTCCAGGATCACTCTCTGAATTTGAATGGAGGCTCGTTCCGTTCTGTAGGTTCCTCTCAAACCGAAACTTGTTCCCTTTTACGGTGTCATTTCCAGGAATTGTAGTTATTTTTGGTTTTCATGGTCACCTTTTGAAACTGATACTTGTTGGTA
>JADBJO010001128.1:442500-447500 GCA_016801955.1 Conus betulinus
AGATGACGTGTCACACTTGGTCCAGTCATTGACACAGAGAGGTGGTTGTTACATGACACGTCACACTTGGTCCAGTCATTGACACAGAGAGGTTGGTTGTTAGATGACACGTCACACTTGGCCCAGTCGTTGACACAGAGAGGTGGTTGTTAGATGACACGTCACACTTGGCCCAGTCGTTGACACAGAGAGGTGGTTGTTGTTAGGTGACACGTCACACTTGGCCCAGTCATTGACACAGAGAGGTGGTTGTTGTTAGATGACACGTTACACTTGGCCCAGTCATGGACACAGAGAGGTGGTTGGGCGTCACACTTGGCCCAGTCATTGACACAGAGAGGTGGTTGGGTGTCACACTTGGCCCAGTCATTGACACAGAGAGGTGGTTGGGCGTCACACTGGCCCAGTCATTGACACAGAGAGGTGGTTGGGTGTCACACTTGGCCCAGTCATTGACACAGAGAGGTGGTTGGGTGTCACACTTGGCCCAGTCATTGACACAGAGAGGTGGTTGGGCGTCACACTTGGCTCAGTCATGGACACAGGGAGGTGGTTGTGGGATAAGCATTTTCGCCTTTCACCTATTAAGAGTTTCATCACGTGTGCTGAAGGCCGGCACCACTTCCTGCTGATCTGATCGGCTGTCTGTCTCTCCAACTCCTGGTCACGGTTGACGGTCCGTTTGCCACCCTTCGCCGCCGATAGTCTTCTTCTTCTGCAAACGATTTTTTTGTGTTTGTGTTGTTGCATCAGATCTTCAATCCTGTCGCCATGATGAAATCCACAGTCTTCTCGAGGTCATGACGGCTGCCCCAAAGCTGCATCTGCAGCTCTGCACCCTCTGGCCTGGTTGATGCTGTAGAAACATCATGGGCTGGACAGTGTTGGGAAATGTGTTCTAGAGTCTGAGATCCAGTGCCACACGGACATTCGTTTGTGTGGGCGATCTTAATTCGACTGAGGTGGCTCAGCAGTTAGCAGTGGCCAGTTCTCAGTCTGAAAAGAATTGTTTGCTGGTATCTTCAGAGCCGATAGATTGGATCAGCACCACTGTCTGCAAGCAGCCATCTCTTCAACTGGTTTTGATATTGGTTGTGGATGAAAGTTTTGGCCTCTCTGTAGGTCACCAGGTGGCTGAACTGCACCATATTTCTGCCTGCCTTGGACAGAGCGTCAGCCTTGTCATTCCCAACAATCCCACAGTGGGAGAAATCCACTGGAGTACAATGGTGGATCGCCTTGAAAGATCATGGACTGCGTTTTTGGTGTTTTTCAGCTGCTGTTGGCTTCTGTTGCTCTGACTCGGTGATAGAGTCAAAACTGTCAAACGTGAAGCAGACTCGTTGCTGGTTCGCGCATGAGCAAAACGACGTACAGAGTGTTGGTCCACATCCGTGAACAGCGGACAAAAACACACTTGCACATATTGTTACCCGAGAGGGCAGGCCTGCACGTTGAACGATCCCCACGTGGCGGGGCGCGATGACTGTGGTGCCCGGGGGGTTGTTAGTGACCCGGGCGTGCAAACAGGACTCCGGCAAAGGCGAAGAGTGGGGAAAAGCCAGGCGACACACACGGTCCTCGTTCCTCTACCTCCCTGGCCCTGTCACTTGGAGCGCGCGAATACCCTGTGTGGGTATCGCCAGTGTGGCTGTGATGGATGGCAGACTTCATCTAAACAAGCAACAAATACAAAAGCCAAAGACATGGGCGAAAAGATAACCTCCTTGTCGGAGGAAAAAAAAAACAAACCAATAGATAAACAAAACACACACACACACACACACACACACACACACACACACACACACACACACACACACACACACACACGCACGCACGCAGGCACGCACGCACGCACGCACGCACGCACGCACGCACACACACACAAAAAAAACGAGCCAAGGAGATGATGGAAGATATTGTAGAATTGTTGCCTTTAACTCAAACAAAACAACACACACACAAAAAAAGAGCTAAGGAGATTGAGGGGGATATCGTAGAATTGTTGCCTTTAATTTTGTCATTCCCTCACTCACCTTGTTTTTTTTTCTTGTTCGTTTTGTTGGTTTTATTTTGTTCGTTCTGCCATCTCTCATCTTCATTTCCGTCTTCCTTTTACATCCGTTGACGCTGTTGATAAACATGCGAGCAAGGCGTCGCAAAAAAAAAAAACAATGGAATAATTTCGATAAATGCTGGCGATGTGCAAGAAGAAGAAACCATGGAATAATTTCGACACAGCTCAAAATGTGTTAGCGGTGTTTTATATATTGGTGGTCCATGCATCATTAACATAGCAGCTGTTATTGCTTGAACTTAAGCAGCGAGATTGCTACGAATAACTGGACACCGTGGTGGTGGTGTTTTTTTGGTGGTGTGTTGTTGGTGGTGGTGGTGGTGGTGGTGTGTGGTTTTGTTGTGTGGTTCGAGTGTGCTAGGGTTTATGACAGAAGGTTTGGTGAGAAAAAAAAAAAAACGAAGGGTTGGGGGCGCGGGAGTTGATTCAGCATGTGGTTGTTATGAAGTGTTGTATTGTGCAGTTCTACGATCGTCACAACAGATTTCGCGGCGTGAAGTTCGAGCTGTCTTGTCCATGCGCGCCTCACTCCCTTCCATCCCCAATCCTCTCCCCCCCCCCACTCACACCCCCTGCCCCTGACATCCATTCTTTCCCTCCTCATCGCCCTACCCTCCCTTTCTCCCTCTCACCCCATGCGTTTTTTTTTCCCATAAAGTAATAAATCAGTCAAGCAGAATGCCTGATGCTTTCGGCCCTCATGTCGATCAGATAACTGACCTCTCCATCATTGCCCGAATCAGAGTGGCCTGCTCTTCTCCAGCGGTAATGGCTGGCTCCTCCAGAACTATTTAGATAGGAATGGCTGGCTCCTCCATAGCTATTTAGATAGGAATGGCTGGCTCCTCCACAGCTATTTAGATAGGAATGGCTGGCTCCTCCACAGCTATTTAGATAGAAATGGTTGGCTCCTCCACAGCTATTTAGATAGGAATGGCTGGCTCCTCCAGAGCTATTTAGATAGGAATGGCTGGCTCTTCCACAGCTATTTAGATAGAAATGGCTGGCTCCTCCACAGCTATTTAGGTAGGAATGGCTGGCTCCTCCACAGCTATTTAGATAGAGATGGTTGATAGAGATGGTTGGCTCCTCCACAGCTATTTAGGTAGGAATGGCTGGCTCCTCCACAGCTATTTAGACAGGAATGGCTGGCTCCTCCACAGCTATTTAGGTAGGAATGGCTGGCTCCTCCACAGCTATTTAGACAGGAATGGCTGGCTCCTCCACAGCTATTTAGGTAGGAATGGCTGGCTCCTCCACAGCTATTAGATAGGAATGGCTGGCTCCTCCACAGCTATTTAGATAGGAATGGCTGGCTCCGCAGCTATTTAGATACAAATGGCTGGCTCCTCCAGAACCATTTAGATAGGAATGGCTGGCTCCTCCACAGCTATTTAGATAGGAATGGCTGGCCCCTCCACAGCTATTTAGATAGGAATGGCTGGCTCCTCCACGGCTATTTAGATAGGAATGGCTGGGCTCTACAGCTATTTAGATAGAAATGGCTGGCTCCTCCAGAACTATTTAGATAGGAATGTCTGGCGCCTCCACAGCTATTTAGACATGAACGGCTGGCTCCTCCACGGCTATTTAGATAGAAATGCCTGGCTCCTCCAGAACTATTTAGAAAGCAATGGCTGGCTCCTCTAGAGCTATTTAGATTGGAATGACTGGCCTCTCCAGAACCATTTAGATAGAAATGCCTGGCTCGTCCGGAGCTATTTAGATTGGAATGACTGGCCTCTCCAGAACCATTTAGATAGAAATGCCTGGCTCGTCCGGAGCTATTTAGATAGTAATGTCTGGCTCCTCTTGCACTATTTAGATAGGAACGGTTGGCTCCTCCAGAACTATTCAGATAGGAGTTGCTAGCTCATCAGGAACTATTAAGATAGAAATTGCTTGTTCCTCAGGAAGTATATAGGAATTGCTTGGTGGGCTTCTCCAGCACTATCAGTATTACATCCAAACGGTTTGGCGCCTCTATCACCAGTTCTGTGAGAATATTTTGTGCTTCTACACACCTCCTTCACTACGTGCGCGCGCGTGTATGTGTGTGTGTGTGTGTGTGTGTGTGTGACTGTGCGCGCGCGCGCGCGCGCGCGCGCGCGCGCGCGTGTGTGTGTGTGTGTGGTGTGTGTGTGTGTGTGTGGTGTGTGTGTGTGTGTGTGTGTGTGTGATTGTTCTTCTTGCTGTTGTCGTTGTTGCTGTTGTCGTTGTGGTTGTGGTTCTTATTGTTGATGTCGTCGTCGTCGTCGTTACTGTTGTTCAGGTTGTTGTTTTTATTATTTTTGATGATTATGATGTTGATGTTGATGTTGTAGTTGGTATTGTTGTTGTTGTTGTTGTTGTTGTTGTTGTTGTTGTTGTTGTTGTTGAAGATATTATCATTTCATACTGGGATTTGGTGTGGGATTGAGCGTGGTTGACGATGCGATTTAACCCCCTTGTTCTGACACGGCCTTCGCTAGGAACAATATGGATACAGGATTGTGAGAGATGACCCCATTCATCGCCCACGGGTTAGACTATGATGGACGATCTACGCTCTGCTCAAGTCGTTCATCATATCACCCCCCACCCCACCCCTTCACCCACCCTATCTCTACTGTTAGACACTCTGATTGATTGACTGAAAGCAGTTTTTGTTATCTGGTTAGTCTTTGGTACTAGCGACATTCGACTAAGTGCTCATCAACAGTGTTTTTATGCAGATACGTGTGTGTGCTCACACAAAACCCACAAATTACACACACACACACACACACACACACACACACACACACACACACACACACACACACATGCTCACGTACTTCTGCACACGGCACGTGCATACATGCAGGCACACACACACACACACACACACACACGCGCGCGCGCGCGCGCGCGCGCACGCACGCACACACACACACACACA
>JADBJO010001128.1:462500-470000 GCA_016801955.1 Conus betulinus
TGATTCACCCCTTTGATAAATCAGCAAAAAGACATGCAGACAGAAGAGAATAACTATGGTTAGTGGTGTACTTTGGCAAAGTGAAAACAGTTCTGACATCACACAGAGATGATGTTTACTGTGGAGATGTTGTAAAGCCGTACAATGCAGTACAATACAATGCAAAACAATGGAATACAATGTAACGCAATGCAATTCAACACAATACAATACAATGCAATACAACACAATGGAATGCAAGGCAATGCAAAATAACGCAGTGCAATGCTATGCAATGCAATATAATGCAAAACAGTACAATGCAATGTCATGCAAAACAGTGCAATGCAATACATGCTATGCAAAACAACACAATGCAGTACATGCAATGCAAAGCAATGCATACAATGGCAAAACAGCCCAATGCAATACAACGTAATGCAATAAATGCAATGCAATAATGCCATGCAAAACAATAATGCAATGCAATATATGCAATGCAAAACGATACAATGCAATACAAGGCAAAACGATACAAAACCGTGCTTATGCAATGCAATACAATACATTACAATGGAATGCAATGCAATACAAAAAACAACGCATTGCAATACAATGCAATGCAAAACAATGCAAAAGCAATACAATGCAAAACAATACAACGCAATGCAGTGCAGTGCAATACAATAAAATGCAAAATAATACAACGCAATGCAATGCAATGCAATGCAATGCAGTGCAATGCAACGCAATGCAGTAAAAGAAGCCACAGAAACAAACAAACAAAACATTCAGCACGTTTAACCCCCGTTTGGTACGATATAAAAGAAGGTCTGCAGACAGAGGAATCAGTCGTAAGGAAATTGTGGATGTTGCCTTGCTACAGCCCTGCGAGAGCAGTCCAAATTTCACAGAGCGATAGCTGTTGTTGCTATAAACTAATGTAATACAACGCAATATTATAAACTGCAGTACAGTACAGTACAGTATAGTACAGTACAGTATGTCACAATATATTACAACACAGTACTGTACAATGCAATATAAAGCAATGGAAGAAGCTACATAAACAAGGGAGCTGACTATGACAAAATTCTGTAGGATTACTCCCCTTCGATAAGTAAACGATATGCAGACAGGAAAATAAAATCAAAACATACGGTGGACAGCGGTCCACTATGGGTAGCTTTGAATTTCAAAGAGCGTTGTGACGAGCAAATCGTACGACTAAACACTACGTAACGCAACGCAACGCATCGTAGCGCAAACAGGGGAAACAATCGTAAGGAAATTGTGGGTGGCGCCTTGCTACAGCCCCGCGAGAGCAATCCGAATTTCACAGAGCGATAGCTGTAGTTGCTGTAAAGTAATGCAACGTTGGTTGGTTGGTTTGGTTGGTTGGTTGGTTGGTTTTTGAAAATACGAAGCCCTAACAAACTAGACGGGGGCCCTTACAGAGTTGCGACGTCAGTGCTTATCTTCAGACCGTAAACTTCCGATCTGGAGTGGGATGACAGGGGAACTCCCTTACGCCTTCCTCCCCCATCCTCCTTCTCATCCCTGCTACCCCATCACCCTCCCACCCTTCTGCTCTCCCATCCCTCCCCCTCTCTTCCCCCCCCCCCCTCCCCCCTTCCTGCCTTTCCTCTTTTTCTTGATGACTTTCCCTTGCTGGGCTCTCAAAGGACTAGCAGCGTCCCTGACCAGCCAATCAATACATACATAGTGCCTCCGCTGGCTGCTGCTGCTGCTAGACTTGCAGTTCGGCTGAGAAGGTGTCAGTCCAAAATGGTTCCCTCTTTTCTCCCATGTTCTGTAAATTTCTGCACCGCTACATTTCATCATATCAACAGGTTCCTTTTACATTTGTGCTCATACAATCCAACACCTGTAGTGTCTTTTTATTTTTTTCCTTTGACCATTTTTTTTGTTTGTTTGTTTTGTTTTGTTTTGGTTTTTTTTTTGTGGCATCAGTTATCGGATCAATGGAGCACCTAAGGCAGTGAGTTTCTTTCCTTTTCTTTCTTCTTTTCTTCTTGTTTTCCCCTAAGGTCAAAATCCACTTCTTTTTTTTTTTTGGTGCTTCACACTGTCCTCTTCATCTGCAAAAAAAAAAAAGCAAAAAGCGGAGGAAAAAAAAAATTCCACTGCTAGGTTTTTTTTTTTTTTTTTTCAACCAGTCTCTTACACATCATGCAAAGTGTGTATGTTCATTTACAAATGGACACTTTTTTTTTTTTTGCAGATTTTGATGTTTTGGCGTTTGATCCAAAGTGTCTGGGTTTGTTAGTGTTCTAATGTGTGGTGAACTAGCACACTCACTCTAACAATGTGTTGCTTATACAAAGAAAATAGCATAGATTAAACAAACGACTTGATTATTTTCTTTCATTTCAGTTTTTCCCAAAGAACGAGAGAGATGGAGAATCTGTTATCTGCTAACTTAATTTTGTATTGCACACACACACACACACTTCTCTCTCACACTCTCTCTCTCTCTCTCTCTCTCTCTCTCTCTCTCTCTCTCTCTCTCTCTCTCTCTCTCTCCCTCCCTCTCTCTCCTCTCCTCCCTCCCTCCCTCCCCCCCCTTCTCTCTCTTAGATGTGTTAACTATGGTAGTTATATATATTAAAGGCACGGTATCAAAGCAAAATTTACGCGTAAGCAACCATTTCCGTATGCACACACGCCTGAAAGGAAATCGTTGGTCCCAACTGCCCGTCTCCCTCCCCATCCTTCTACCCAAGCGTCTGAGCGCTCCCCACGTCACAGCACATGACAAATGTTTCACTTGTTGCAAGCCTGTGTGTTTGACATGAGAAAAGACGACAGTTCGTGTTTTAGCTGAAAAAAAAATGTTAACACATAGGCAAGGGTCGCTGTGATAAAGTTGAAACGTTCGTAAAACAAGACAAGTCTTTAAAAAGAAAGTCGCGCGTAGCAAACTTATTACTTGTAAAAACAGCGGTACAAATACATCCACCTGAAATATTCAACGGAAGGTGATTCGAAAGAAGGCAAAAAGTGGACTTTTGATCGCTACTGTTAGTTGTCTGCTACGTTTTCTTTCTCATCGTTCAAATAGAACAGACGTTTTCACTTCAAACTGTGTGTCACCGGGAATGAGATGAGCAGCATAAAAAGTGTCACACTTTTCTATGATTATTCACGAGTTGCTAGTGTTCATTTATTCCCATTTGTTCATAGCCGTTAGTAACGGCTATAACGGTAAAATGAAACATAGGGCATCGACCGTGACCCATGATGAACATACCCGCAAATTTTCAGAAAGATCGGCCGAGTACTTCCTGAGATTTATCCATAAAGAAGAAAACCGTTATGGGCCGTTATAGCCATTATTAACGGATATAACGGTTAAAATAAAACATCGGGCATCATCTTAGACCCATAATGAACATATCTATAAATTTCCAGACAGATCGGCCCAGTAGTTTTTGTCTGGAGCGAGTGGAACACATTTTGACCACAGACAGACGGACACACACACACACACACACACACACACACACACACACACACACACACACACACACACACACAGCATATCTTCGTTTCCATTGTAAAGTGCTCCCTGTTCTATAAGAACTGGGGGTTTAAAGAAGACGACAGAAAAGGTAAAGGGGGGATATAAAGATAGGAAAGCAGGGGGAAAGAACGAATGAACTAGCTGGTCGGAAAAAAAAAAAGAGAAAGAATTAGAAACGAATAGGGTAATTTAAAAAAAAGCAGGAAAAGAAAATATTGATACATAGGTATCTTGAAGTCAAGGTTTTTCTTGACTATCTAGTGAACTGAGTGGACTCTGGAAACGTCGTCCTCATCTTAAACAAAAATAATACCAGGGGCCAGAATTCATCCAGGGGATAACCCAAAAGCGGTGTGCGGTCGGGGGCCAGTTAAAATATGCATGCATGGGGCTTGCTCTTTTTCCCGCTTGGTTGATGAGATACCAAACGTCTGGTGAATGAGAAGTGATGAGAGAGAGAGAGAGAGAGAGAGAGAGAGAGAGAGAGAGAGAGAGAGAGAGAGAGAGAGAGAGAGAGAATAATAACTATTACCCGTGTACCATAAGTATCAACAACGACGGCATCAGTAGCAACAACCATCCTCCTCCTCTTCAACACACCACCACCATCATCATCATCATCATCATCATCATTATCATCATCATCATCATCTCTGCCTATGTCTAACTCAGACCAGTTCATCCAAACTAAAAAGCCACTGCTCTCCAGAACTTGTAATGAATCATTGAATTGAGGTATGAACAGATGAAAGGATGAAGGGTGGAACTCAGAAAGAGATGAAAATGCATTGAAGGTCAAGGAAATGCAGGCAGGAAGGATGAAAATGAACAACTGACTGTAGAATGAAGGGAAGAACATTAAAAGAAACCTATATAAAAAGAAAGGGAAACGTGAAATGAGATAGATAATAGGTCTGAGAGGATGGGGTAGTGCGGCAAGTGCGGTGACGATGGGGTGGAGAGGGGAGACAGACAGACAGACAGACAGACAGGGGACAAAAACATAACAAAGAAAGACGGGGAGATGGACAGAACTTTTTATTCAGCTCTCTCAATGGGTGTCTTACATCCGATTTTCGCCGAATAAAGAAATGATAAGAAATCCGTTACACCGAGCCGCTAGCCATGTGCATTACCTCCCTTTCAAAAGGTTATGTCTTCATCCACGTTCATTGGTTGGTTTGCTTGTCTGTCAGCAAGATTATGCAAAAAAAAAAAAAAAAAAAAAAAAAAAAAAAAAAAAAAAAACACTATTGGACCCATTTCAATTATATAATGAAACCCGGCTTACGATAGGAAGGGGTAGTTTAATTAGGATGTGTTTCCAGTGTATGAGAGGGAAGACAAATTACGCGAAAATGTAGACGCGGAACGAGCGCGAAGTGAGTCCGGTTTTTAGCATCACGTGTCCACGAGACTTATAATAGCGAAGGCACGTTCATTTCGACCATCTGGAATCACTACGGAGGGTGCGTGATTTCTCTTCCCTCCAATAGACTCGAAACCATCCTAATTAAAACGCACTGTCCTATCGTTAGCCTAGATTAATTATACAATTATTTCTCGTCTATTTTCCGTCCAGAGAAATCACGCGAGACTTCAGACAGCGGGGGGTGGGGGGGTGGGGGGGGGGGGACAAGCACCTTACTCATTCAATTGTAGGACAGGATTTGCATTAACCGCAAAACATTTGATGCTATATACAGCACAACGGTAGCATCAAGCTCATGTGGGCATTGTCTTTGTGATACAAAAGTGTGCATAGCTGACAGTCATAAGTTTGGAGTACCAGCTTTGTTGTGAAATTTACCGGGAACGTAATTGACACTAGAGATGCACCCTGGTTGGCAGCCACAATGGTGCTAGCAACACGGGTGCTTTCATACTGTTGGGTGTCTCTACCCGCTCCTTCAAGTGCTTGCAAGTACTTGTTTGACCCAACGAGAGAAAAGTCTTTGTGGAAACTGGATCACGAGGCTGAATAAATCTGATGAACAGTTGGGGGTCCCTTTCGAATCTTCATGTGAGCTCTTGATAACTCTGTTAGTGTTTCTCAAAACACAGCTCGTCACTGTTTGAAAAAGCCAGGATCATTGCTGATTCTGTGTATACTGGCCTAGTGTGCTTTTGTTCCCCGAGTAACTTATCACACACTTTGGTGAATATGATTTCACATCATGAAGAATCAAATTTTGCGCAGTTTTACCTCTTTGCCCCGTTAACAAGGATAATTACAACACTGTCCTCAATGTTAATTGTTTTAGAGTGAAAGTCTTGTATGTCCAGTCACCCTAACCAGTAATCTACAAAAAAAAAAAAAAAAAAAACGTCAGCATCCCACGTCTGTCTGTGTTATGACAAAGCTGAACGCTTTTCAAATACCTCTTTCAGTCTTTGACAAATATTCGGATGGTATCCAATAAAAGCCCCGCTCTCACTCACTGGCGTGGAGTACTCAAAGTTTCCTCGCACTATTCACTGCACTACAACTTGCACCTTTCGGGAAGATAGAATCATCACATTTAGCATAATATGCAAAGTCAGGTGCTAATTCGTGTAGAGAATTGTCACTGGAATATCTTTTTCCACTTCTGAATATAACAGTTGTACACGCTCTGAGTTACAGGTTCCCAGGTGTCCAGAATCAAATTCGTTGCAATGTCCATCAACCTTTTGCACATGTTTTTCATAATACATTGTCAATGGCATGCCAGTAGGCGAAAGTTTCTCTTTTGCAAAGGTCAGTGAATTGTGTATGGGTCACCGGGCAAATCGGGACATCCTGGGCTGTAGGAAGGGGAAAGATTCTGCGAATAATATTCTGGACAGGACTGGCTGCCAGACTTGTGTTGTCCCCTTTGAAAAACCACCCACAGGCCTGTGCTCTTCTCCTCTCTCACTTTTGGAAGGATTTGCAAAATGATGCTGATATGAGGAAAGATATTGGATGCTGATATGAGGAAAGATGTTGGATGCTGATATGAGGAAAGATGTTGGATGCTGATATGAGGAAAGATGTTGGATGCTGATATGAGGAAAGATATTGGATGCTGATATAAGGAAAGATACTGGATGCTGATATGAGGAAAGATACTGGATGCTATATATGAAAGATATTGGATGCTGATATGAGAAAAGATACTGGATGCTGATATGAGGAAAGATATTGGATGCTGATATGAGGAAAGATATTGGATGCTGATATAAGGAAAGATATTGGATGCTGATATGAGGAAAAGTATTGGATGCTGATATGAGGAAAGATACTGGATGCTGATATGAGGAAAAATATTGGATGCTGATATGAGGAAAGATATTGGATGCTGATATGAGGAAAAGTATTGGATGCTGATATGAGGAAAGCTATTGGATTTTAATGTATTTCCACAAAACGGAAAAGAAAATCTACTGCATAAGCTTGAGGCTCAGGCCTGGAAAAAACATAGCGTGCCATCTGTGTATTAATTTCTGAGACAAACAAATCCACTGAGGGTTTGGCCTGTAACTGAATCGCTGTTTTTTGTAGCATATCGTTCTGCACGCATGTTTATTTTCGTAGATTTTGTATCTGCTGCCGTGTTTTCTGTCCCGGGTACTTGTGCTGCTGAAAGCCATGTATTTCTTGCAATGCACCACTTCCAATGCTAACAATAATCTCGTTACATGAGGAATGGCGGCTTGCCAATGGTTTATGCATGCAACAGCTGTGGTGTCTGTCAAGATATGCACGGCTTTGCCCGTATTTGTGTTTTCAAAACGCTGCAAAACAAAAAAGAACTGCTTTAAATTCAAGATGATTGATTTGGAAATCTGGTTTAAGTGGGAGCCAGGCACCACATTAGCGACAATCTGCAAAGGAATATTCCAGCCGTTTTCGCTTGCATCTGATATGGTAGTGACGTCAGCTTCTCTGTCAGAGAGAGAATTGGTGGAACAGTCAATGTTTTTCAAACCACCACAATGATCTCTCTCTC
>JADBJO010001128.1:472500-475000 GCA_016801955.1 Conus betulinus
ACGTTTCTCTGGGCGGTTCGCTGACATTTATTTAAGAATGGTTTATCTTTATCTGTTGAAAAAACTCACATGATGGTGTTTAGTGCTGGCGACCCTCCCAGAAGATAACCTGGTTTCTTTATCGACGGAGCTGAGCTACAATGCAAAGACATAACAAAATCCATAGGTGTCTGTTTTACATCGAAATTATCATGGAAATTTCACATTGAAAACAGTCTGTCAAAAGCTCAAAAAGCTTAAATTTGCTTAAAGTTATAGCAACATCTTTGATTAGATTAAAGCTGACTTACGGCCAGGAAGTTTATTTTTCTGCTCCTAAATATCTTATGAAGAAATGACAAAGTATTGACTCTAAAGCATATAAATTAGCTTTGGGAGTTCCTGTCCACACTCCGACTATTGCTACATATGGGGAGGTTGGTGTTCTACCTTTGAACGATTATCGAGAACTGTCTTCAGCTAAGTACATTATAAGAAGCAGTGATGTTGAAAATGTCAACGTGAATGAAAATGTACTTAGATCAGATCTTCATTTTCCAAAAAGAGCAAGGGCCATAAAATCTTTGACAACAATAGCCACTTATACTTCAGATATACACAGTAGATTAGATCTGAAAACTAAAGATATAGGTAAGCGTTCGATTACGTCTCCAATACCTCCATGGGAACTGAACAGAGATGATTTTGACTTTTCCAATGACGATCTAAAAAAGAGTGATAACCCTCATCTACTTGCTGCTTTTCTTTTCGATCTCATGTTCATTTCAAATTATTCTGACCATTTGAAGGTATATACCGATGGTTCTCTTATTGACACTAATGTGGCGGGTGCTGGGTTTGTAATACCTGGACTAAAGAAAGAAAAATCGTTTCGTATTGGTGCAGGTCATTCTATTTTCACCGTAGAACTGGTAGCCATTCTCATGGCTCTGCGATACATTGTTAATCTTCCTATAGTTATATATTTCCAATACTTTTTTTTGTGTTGACTCTAAGTATGTCTTATTTACACTGAAATCCATGAAGTCTAGAGACAGATGATGTGACAATTGAAATTAATCATCTCATACATTTTCTAATTCAAAAGGTTCCAGTGTAACATTTACTTGGGTTCCATCACTGTGGTATTTATGGAAATGAATGGGCAGACAGAGTAGCTAGAGAAGGTGCAGGACAAAGAATTCGTTGTGAAAACGTTCATATTCCTTTGTCTGTAAGGAATGCTATAATCTTTTAGAAAAAAGACACCAAAGCTCGTGTGGGTTATAATGTAAATCGGCACACCTCTTACAGCATGTCTTTGTTGAATGTTTTTCCAAGGGAAATTTCCAGTTTGTGTTTTAGACTTGAATATAATTCATTTAAAATGTAAATATGTTGATACAGCAAAATGCATATGTGGGGAAAAACTTTTGACATTTCATGTACTATATCTGTCCCACTATGGGGCAGTACCTACCCAATTTTCAGTTACCAAATAATCCTTCAATTGATGATTTTAAGACTCTAACTTCAAATCATTCATTTTTGGCTAATGTATCAAAATATTTACTTCGCAGTCCTATCGGTACATTAGTATGAGATTTCACTATTTTTGAAGCAGACATTGTTTTTATGTTGTTCATGTTAATATTTACTTCGCAGTCCTATCGGTACATTAGTATGAGATTTCACTATTTTTGAAGCAGACATTGTTTATGTTGTTCATGTTCACTGATTTAAGCTTTATTTTTAATTTTGTTTTCATTCGTATAATATCAATGCCATCTTGATGTATATCATTTACAAATATCATAATCGTCTAAAAACACGCCATGCGAAAAGACGTAAAACTAAACACACACACACACACACACACACACACACACACACACACACACACACACACACACACATTCTGCAGGCCATGCACAATTGGAAATTGGAGGATGGGTGACTGGTGGGGAGGGGGTAAGGGCAGGAACGGAAATCAAAATCGTTTGAATCAATCCTATTTGTTACAGTAGCATACGAAATTCTTCTGAATATGTAACTAAGCCCACGACATGAAATATAAAGCAACTATTATACGCGTGTTGCTACACACAAAAAAAGCTTTTTTTTTCTCCTTTACAACTTATCCAGACAAGGATTTCCTTCCTCACCAGCGCTGAACCGCAGACTGTCTTCTTTGTACTCACGGAAACCGTTGAGAATGTGACCCATGGTTTTGACTATCGTTTTTTTTAAACAGGCCATTATTTGCAAGCCAGTGTCATTTTCCACAATGTTACTGCAGCGTTGGATTGTCAGTTGCTCTTAGGCCAGCGATGCCCTTGTCTGTAGGAGGTACGTTGCCTTCTGTCTTCAGTGTGTTTGCATGCCACTTTCTGTGTGTGCTTGACTGTGACGTGATCACTTACACACCACAGCTCACGTCATCTAAATCTTCCTTAGGCTTGTCAACCTGTCAGACCGTCTCTGTAATATTTTCAAAACCGTGGAGCTGCTGCCAGTGCCT
>JADBJO010001129.1:0-10000 GCA_016801955.1 Conus betulinus
CGACAGACATCCTCTGTGCAACTGGCGTGAGACAGACAGTCGGCTTTTTGACTGCATGGTTGCCCCTCTTTTATTTCTGTTGGGCAGATAACAGTCAAGAGGCCACAATCAACATGTTGTCGGTTTTTTTGTATTATTCAAACCTTCTTATTTCACTTAAGACATTGTTTATAACTGAATACGACCCACACTGGTTTCTTATATTTCAATCACACCAAACAATGGTAATGTTTTCATGCTGTCAACCAGAATAAAAGAATACAAAGAATAAAAAGAGGCAATGCATAAATTGGTAATTCAAACTGATGAGCATCAGGGCGAACATTAAAGGTGTGGACTGAAAGCCAGAATGTTTAGAAACTGCTTAGAAGAGAGAGAGAGAGAGAGAGAGAGAGAGAGAGAGACAGAGACAGACAGAGAGAGTTATTATCATTAATTAAAGAAAACAGCTAGAGAATAAGAATTAGTAGTTTATACTGACTCTTTTCAGAATTTCCCACGCACGCACGCACGCACGCACGCACACACACACACACACACACACACACACACACACACACACACACACACACACACACACACACACAGGCCACACTATACAACGTCAGGAAGAAAATGACCATACCCACGTACAGAATATGTTTCCGAGTATACAATTATTTGGGCTTCGCATACCTTTTTAGTGTTGCATACAAAAGATTAATGATTTTTGTCAGCAGATTTCTTTCAGCTTTAGCACTTCACAGAACTGAAGCTCGTTAGGAAGTGTTCTGTTGCTGGACAGGTACATGGTATATCTTAAATTAGTGATAAATTTATATTTAGCAGATAATAAAGATGTCTTTTTTATTAACTTTAGTTAACAATTCCAATAATCGCTTTGGACTTCTTACTTTTAATGATATCTAGAGCCATTACATATGCTACAATGACGAAACTGACAATCCTACAGTGCAGAAAACCTTAGGAACACCACCCACCCACCCATCCCCAGCTCACTCTCCACCTCACCTCTTCCTGCCTGCTTCCTGTTGTCTATCTGTCTCGCTAGAAAGTTTGCAGGCAAACAAAAGTGATGACAACACAGATATGGATAACAACTCTGAAAATATTGAGAAGCACAAAAATAAAAAATACAGATAAAAAGGTGACTTACTGCAAATAACAGGAGATGCCTGTGTGTCACAGAAGGTGCCTGTCGTGCACAGAGTTGGGCTGGTCTTGCAGTCTCCACCGGCAGGTATCTCTAATGGAAGACACAATTCCATTTATTAATATTTAGTGACTGGCTATTGGTTATATACTAACCACAGACATTCAGCTTTATCTTCTTGTTCTATGTGTGTGTGTGGTTTTTAGGCAGGGGTGGTGGTAGGGGTGAAAACATCAAACCTGGGTTGACTGTTCTGGGTTTATTCCCCAAATGCAGAAGGTAGTTGTGGGTTTACATGGTTACCATCAAGAGAAGAGAATCCCTCACCTGAGTCCGTTCAATAGTTCACTCCCCTGGGATCCATGATCAGCCATGAGGGATTCAAATCAGAAGCCCCGTCAAGGGTAGCACAGACAGCACTGTCCAGATTGAAACCAGTTTGGAAAGAGAACACCTCTATGAAAAAAACAAGACCAGGCCGTAGCGTGTACTGATCCTTTCCATCTTCCTGTGCACATGCCAGACATGACATGGGCCCTCATAAATGAGCTGTTAGGAACCCAAGCCAAGCACTAAACATCAGAGGCACTGATCATATAACCAAGCAACAAGTGCGGCAAACCATTAGGCAGCACGTGAAAACCGTAAGGAAATCTTTTGACACCAGTCAATTAGAGAAAACAATGTCGGTATGGCCAAGCAACGATCCAGTAGCATTACTGTAACAATTCTCCAGAGAACTGTTGAAGGAGGAAGACAGAGGGGAAGGCAAAAAAAACAAAACAAAACAAAAATATAAATAAATAAACAAAACGATGGACTGACAACATCGCCAGAGTGGGCCAGAGAACACAACTGCAGAGACCTAGGCCTTGGCACCCAGCCAACAGATCTGGAGAAACCCGATCAACTGTTCTTCTTCAGTGTGGGCCCAATGATTCCCCCACCCCTCCCTTCCCCTCCCCGCCCCACGCGACTCACCCTCCTCCCCCTGGAGTTAAGGGAGAAGCAAAAAGAAAAGAGCAGTAAGTCACCTAGTCAGTCACCACTTCACAACCAGACGGACTGATATTCCTGACTGCTACATCTATACTTTCCAATGGAACACAAGAGGTTACCACTCCACAACCAGACGGACTGATATTCCTGACTGCTACATCTATACTTTCCACTGGAACACAAGAGGACCAGACGGACTGATATTCCTGATTGGTACAACCAGACGGACTGATATTCCTGATTGGTATATCTATACTTTCCAATGGAATTCAAGAGGTTACCACTCCACAACCTGACGGGACTGATATTCCTGACTGCTACATCTATACTTTCCACTGGAACACAAGAGGTTACCACTCCACAACCAGACGGACTGATATTCCTGACTGCTACATCTATACTTTCCAATGGAATTCAAGAGGTTACCACTTCACAACCAGACGGACTGATATTCCTGACTGGTACATCTATACTTTCCAATGGAATTCAAGAGGTTACCACTTCACAACCAGACGGACTGATATTCCTGACTGCTACATCTATACTTTCCACTGGAACACAAGAGGTGACGATCCCACACAGGCACACAAGGCATCTGAACACACGCGTGCGAGAGAGAGAGAGAGAGAGAGAGAGAGAGAGAGAGAGAGAGAGAGAGAGAGAGAGAGAGAGAGAGAGAGAGAGAGAAATAGTGATTATAATGTTGACGATGGGTTCGTTCATTGTTTAAATCTGTACTTCTTAACTGACATCAATGCCAATGAATCTATACCACTATTTTCAATACAATGTGATATTTACAGAAATTTGTAATATTTCTTTCCAGTCAACACACACACACACACACACACACACACACACACACACACACACACCAACACACACATACGCACACACAAACACTTCACGCTCCTCCCGTCTTCAACCCCTTCCCCCAAAACGGGAGAGAAAGAGACATAGAAAACCTAGAGAGATACAAACCGACTTTTGAATGTGCTGCTTTGAGTAGGGCTGGTGGCAGTTACAATGCTTGATGGCTTCCAATATTGAACCAGGAATTCAGTGCAGCCTCAAGTTTAACCTGGTGAGTAGGGTAATGGGTGACCAAGACTATGAAACGCCACACCAACAACTCAAAAGAAATTTGCTTTCATGTTTACAAGACACCAGCCCCTGACACAAACGTTCAGGGGAATGCCCGTCATAGCGTGCAAAGCAGTCGTTTACACTACACCAGCCCCTGACACAGACGTACTGGAGCCTGCCCGTCATAGCGTGCAAGGCAGTCGTTACACTACACCAGCCCCTGACACAGACGTACTGCAGCATGCCGTCATAGCGTGCAAAGCAGTCGTTTACACTACACCAGCCCCTGACACAGACGTACTGGAGCCTGCCCGTCATAGCGTGCAAGGCAGTCGGGGAAGATGTGGTGGTCACCTTTCAACGCAGGCCGTTTCATGTAGGAACTATTGTTAGAAGAGCAGGGAGGGGGGGCGCGCGCGCGCGCACATACACACACACACACCACTCCCAAACACTCACACCACACCATACAGACATACACATTTTCTACCACATGCATTATCGAAAAGAAAAGCATTTATACCCACTTAAATATGATGGTTCTGGCTACACACCTAAGTAAATGTTATATGCTACTAATGTTTATGCTCAGTTAAAAGACATACGATTTTGTAAGTAGATACTTCTTCTTGACATTACTTGCTTCTCAGAACGTGTGCACGAACGAGTTTGTTCTGCAGTAGTTCTGTAGGGATTAGCGTATTTCTAACAGCGAAGAAATTACCTTTTAAAGCAGAGCTTGTTCCCAGCTCTGAAAACATTCACAACTGATCAAATTGTTCTTTTCTACGCATATTAGAAACTCCTTGTATTCGAAATGCAAATCCGTGATTCCGTTTGTCTAAAGCAGCATAGTAAAAGTAACTGTTGTGATACTACAAATAGGTGGTTCTCTCAACGGAAGACATTCTTAAATGTTCAAAAGTTACTAAATCATTTCGTTTTCTTAAACTAAACTTTCTGATCCATCACTGAACATGTTAGTTTTTATTGAAATAGCGCTGTGTTTGCTTTGTTAACCAGTCTTCTTGGAAAACATAGATACAAATTAATTGTGCCCAAGCCATATAACCCCAAAGTTGTTTAGCAATTCGAGCCACACACACGCACAAGTCATTCTAAATTATGACTGACACTTTTGTTGTTTTGGACAGTCACATGTCTACAGCGATATGAAAAAAATCACACTCTCTAGAAATGTGCATGTGGAACAGAGACATTGGTTTGGTTCTCACTCTTTTTTATAGACGTATACATGCATGTGTAAATACAGATAGATAGATAGATACACACACAAAACAAATATATATATATATATATATATATATATATATATATATATATATATCTGAACAATTAAGTAGTGGGGGAAAACAAGTGCAGGTTAACAATTTTTACATCATTATAGTAATGACTTGGCAAAGATTTGAAATAGAGAAAACAAATTTGAAGATGAATTTAATGGAAAAATGTATATTATAAATATAAAAACCCTTTCCTAGCTGCACGAGGAAACACTCGCAATCCCTCTCGAAGGCAGATCTATATGTTTCGCCTGCTCCCAGGCCTTTCGTCCGCTGGATCGGACTCATCAGGGAGACACGGCTGATTGTGTCTGTGCTCCTGGCGTCAAATAGAGACACACCACAGTCCATAATTCTGTGGTGTTCTGACCGCCAAGGGTTCGAAAAAGAATCCAACAGCACCCCAAAGCAGCCAGCGAAAGGTAGTAGAATAAAAGGTAGTAGATAAAAAACAAAACAAAAGTGTGGAGAGGAAAAAAGTTACTGAAAACTAAAAGCATTATGCAAACAGTATAAAATGTAGGGGACAATCTATGAGCCTGTGCTTGAGGATCCATTTAAGGATGCAAGGGAGATCAAAAGATATGGACCAGTGTGAGTGGTCAGCTCAGCTGTTCAATAACCCAAGCATTGTCAGCGGCTAAGAATTGTGCAGAGTAATCTTTACTTGCATCTCCTATAAGATGCAATCACCCACTATGTGTGTGTGTGTGTGTGTGTGTGTGTGTGTGTGTGTGTGTGTGTGTGTGTGTGTAGGTGAACCATCCGAATCTCAGATAGAATGTAAAATTATATTTGAGAAAATAAAAGCAAGGGATTTGATTAAAGACTTCAGGCCTCCCTTCCTCATGTTGTTTATAAAGTAGGTTCAGCAAGCTGTGTGAACACTGGGAACGATCTACACTTTTCTCTGAGGTCAGTGAACACCACGCATAATTCATTGTGTGTAGATTAATAGGAGATAATAATAAACTGCGTGCATCTGTTGGTGAATTATTTGCATCGAAAATCGTTCTCTGGTTTACTTTTTTGTCTTGATTTTGAAGAGGTATTTACTTCCAATGATTCGACATTCATGTGTAAATTCTTCATGCATTGGACTTCATTTCTCTTTGTTTACTGACAATATGAAATCGTTAGTGTCTGTTACCGGTCAACTACCACGCTGGCTTTCTTTTTACTTTGGTTGCGGACAAGGTGTTCCATCATATCCTCGCTTATTGACATCGTCAAAATCCGTCCTATGATGATCAGACAAAATGTCAAAATAACAGGCATTTATACTGGAAAAGTTGAACACGAACTTACATAGCACGCAGATCATACTGAACTTTTTGTAAATGAAAATGAAAAAAAAATCCTTTTTGAAAGAAGTAAATACAGCCGACGACTTTGCAGGAAAAATGTTGTCTCTTCTAAAATACTGGTAAAACAAATGTTGTATTCTTTGGAAGACTACACAGTAACCGAAAGTATTATATACCATCTACATTTCATGTGTAATTAAAGAAAGGATGTGGGGGGGGAAATGCTTGGTACTGGTTGACCGACAACTCAGAAGAATGTGAAGAAAAATATCTCAGAGAGTGTATTGCAGAAAGTTTTAAAAGACCAAATATCATTCTAAGTAGGATTACTGTACTTAAGTCACTGATCCTGTCATAATTCTACATTTGTGCGTATTGCTGCTAACTCCCCACCCCCACCCCCCACAACATAGACAACAAGATATGAGAGATTTCCCAGTTATTTGGAACAACGAAACAACACTAGGGAAGCAATAGTTGAAGTTGGATTAAGTTTAACAGTTGTTGACTTATGGTTCCAGGCGTACGAAAATATAGTAATGCATGAAAATTAGCTTAGATACACAAATTCCAAACGAGTATCCTCAAACGGAGAGACCTAATTTTCAGAATGAACACAGTCTGAGTCACTTAGAACAAAAGAAATGGTGTTTGTACGCTATTGCAGATTTTGCTGAAACAATTTTGCCGTGTAAAATCTTCAGAAGTTCTCACAAAGTATCTACTATGCATCAGATCTATCAGAATTTTCAATGACAGTTTTTTTTTACGAACTGAATTGCAAAAGGGTCGTGCACAATTAGAGGACTGTTGTGTGTGTGTGTGTCCGCGTACGCATACGCGTGCGCTCGCGATCCAGCTGAAAAAAACAAAGATGTAATTTGATTACTTTTGTTGACCTGTTGGCATGTACCAAGCCAACGCATCCTTCAAAGAGAACAGAACAGCCACTGATGCCATCATTTTTGCCAAGTTCCCGTCCACCGCTCGGCCTTTTCAGCCCTAACATGCCATCTGGGCTGACCTGAGTTAAATGGAAACTGTAGTCCTTGGCTTGGAGTGGGCGTGGATTACACGTTTATTGCAGCACCGTGAACTACTGCGTACAAATCACCTGAACTTGGACTGAGGTTTAATCTAGTACATTATGCATGCTGAAGTGGACTTAGAGCTTTTCTCGTAATCGGAGGGCTTGATACTCATGGCACATAAACAGAACCATACATTACAACAGTTGAAATGGATGAGAACAATTTGAATATGGAGCTTGTCATCTGAAAAAACCCCTGATATTTTCAATTCTTTTCTGCTTTTCTTAATAAGATCAGAGAATGTGCTGTTCCTTGCCATGCAAAAGATACAAACGAGTAAGCTTCCAACTTTATTGAATGAGAAAGAGAGGGGATGGGTTCTGATTATTTTTACCCCTTTCACATTATCGATGGACACAGATTGTTCACACAAAATCTCTCTCTCTCTCTCTCTCTCTCTCTCTCTTTCTGTCTCTCTCTCTCTCTTACTCTCTCTCTCTCTCACTCTCTGTTCTAAGATTTATCCGTCATTCCATTTCTGATCGTGGAACCTGGCCCTTTCACAGAGTGCTTCTATCACCTGTACAATGGAACGCACCAACACCCTTCGCCTTACCCACAGAGCATTCAGTCTTGTCGCTGTTGGCGAGGTAACCGTCCTCACACTGACAGACATCCTCTGTGCAACTGGCGTGAGACAGACAGTCGGGCTTTTTGACTGCATGGTTGCCCCTCTTTTATTTCTGTTGGGCAGATAACAGTCAAGAGGCCACAATCAACATATTATCGTTTTTTTTTTTAATTATTCAAACCCTCTTATTTCACATAAGACATTGTTTATAACTGAATACAACCCACACTGGTTTCTTATATTTCAATCACACCAAACAATGGTAATGTTTTCATGCTGTCAACAAGAACTGTACAAAGAATAAAAAGAGGCGATGCATAAATTGGTAATTCAAACTGATGAACATCAGGGGCGAACATTAAAGTGTGGACTGAAAGCCAGAATGTTTAGAAACTGCTTAGAAGAGAGAGAGAGAGAGAGAGAGAGAGAGAGAGAGAGAGAGAGAGAGATAGAGAGAGAGTTATTATCATTAATTAAAGAAAATAGCTAGAGAATAAGAATTAGTAGTTTATACTGACTCTTTTCAGAGTTTTCCACACGCACGCACGCAAGCACGCACACACACACACACACACACACACACACACACACACACACTCACACACACACACACACACACACACACCGCCACACTATACAACGTCAGGAAGAAGAAAACGACCATACCCACGTACAGAATATGTTTCCGAGTATACAATTATTTGGGCTTCGCATGCCTTTTCAGTATTGCGTACAAAAGATTAACGATTTTTGTCAGCAGATTTCTTTTAGCTTTAGCACTTCATAGAACTGAAGCTCGTTAGGAAATGTTCTGTTGCTGGACAGGTACACGATATATCTTAAATTAGTGATAAATTTATATTTAGCAGATAATAAAGATGTTTTTTTTTTTATTAACTTTAGTTAACAATTCCAATTAATCGCTTTGGACTTCTTACTTTTAATGATACCTAGAGCCATTACATATGCTATAATGACGAAACTGACAACTCTGCAGTGCAGAAAACCTTAGAAACACCACCCACCCACCCATCCCCAGCTCACTCTCCACCTCACCTCTTCCTGCCTGCTTCCTGTTGTGTCTGTCTGTCTCGCTAGAAAGTTTGCAGCCGAACAAAAGTGATGACAACACTGATAAGGATAACCAACTCTGAAAATATTGAGAAGCTCAAAAATAAAAAAATAAAAATAAAAAGGTGACTTACTGCAAATAGGAGATGCCTGTGTGTCACAGAAGGTGCCTGTCGTGCACAGAGTTGGGCTGGTCTTGCAGTCTCCACCGGCAGGTATCTCTAATGGAAGACACAATTCCATTTATTAATATTTAGTGACTGGCTATTGGTTATATACTAACCACAGACATTCAGCTGTTTCTTCTTCTTCTATGTGCGTGTGTGGTTTTAGGCAGGGGTGGTGGTAGGGGTGGAAACATCAGTCCTGGGTTGACTGTTCTTGTTGGATTTATTCCCCAAATGCAGAAGGTAGTTGTGGGTTTACATGGTTACCATCAAGAGAGGAGAATCCCTCACCTGAGGAAATCTTTTGACACCAGTCAAGAAAAGAAAACAATGTCGGTATGGCCAAGCAACGATCCAGTAGCATTACTGTAACAATTCTCCAGAGAACTGTTGAAGAAGGGAGATGGAGGGAAGGCCAAAAAAAAAAAAAACTAAACAAAATGATGGACTGACAACATTGCAGAGTGGGCCAGAGAGAAAACAATTGCAGAGACTTAGGCCTTGGCACCCAGCCAACAGATCTGGAGAAACCCGATCAACTGTTCTTCAGTATGGTGCCCAATGATTCCCCCTCCACTCCCTTCCCCTCCCCGCCCCACGCGACTCACCCTCCACCCCCTGGAGTTAAGGGAGAAGCAAAAAGAAAAGAGCAGTAAGTCACCTAGTCAGTCACCACTTCACAACCAAACGGACTGATATTCCTGATTGGTACATCTATACTTTCCAATGGAACACAAGAGGTTACCACTCCACAACCAGACGGACTGATATTCCTGACTGGTACATCTATACTTTCCACTGGAACACAAGAGGTTACCACTTCACAACCAGACGGACTGATATTCCTGACTGCTACATCTATACTTTCCACTGGAACACAAGAGGTTACCACTCCACAACCAGACGGACTGATATTCCTGATTGGTATATCTATACTTTCCACTGGAACATAAGAGGTTACGAGCCCACACAGGCACACAAGGCATCTGAACACACACGCGTGCCTCGAGAGAGACAGAGAGAGAGAGAGAGAGAGAGAGAGAGAGAGAGAGAGAAGAAGAGAGGAGAGAGAGAGAGAGAGAGGGAGAGGAAGAGAGAGGGAGGGAGAGAAAGAGAGAGAGAGAGAGAGAGAGAGAGAGAGAGAGAGAGAGAGAGAGAGAGAGAGAGAGAGAGAAATAGAGATTATAATGTTGACGATGGGTTCGTTCATTTGTTTAAATCTGTACTTCTTAACTGACATCAATCTGCCAA
>JADBJO010001129.1:15000-17500 GCA_016801955.1 Conus betulinus
AGAAGAACATAAAAGGAACTCATTACCGTAGCATTCCAAAAGAATTCTTCAATAATATGAAAGTCCGCTTTCACACTCAAATATGATGCTGCTATCCTCTTCATAATCAGTCAACATAACGATCTGATTTTATACTATAGCATTCACTTTCTCAGCCATTTATCCAATGGTGACATGATGTGAACACAACATAAGCATCTCCAACATTCTGAAATATTCTTGAGCCAGTGATGGCATGATATGATAAGAACTTGGAGCAAGCTTCTAGGCTAAGAACTATCCTGAACAGACGTGATGGTATGGTCAAAGCACTAAGTGAAAAATCTGTGTGACTATGAGTTGTCCTTAAGCAGCTGGTGACATGATCATAGCGCTGAGTGATCTTTGTCAGAAGAAAATGTCCTTAACCACGCAGTGACATGATCATAGTGCTGAGTGATCTTTGTCAGAAGAAAATGTCCTTAACCTCGCGGTGACATGATCAAAGCACCAAGTGATCTTTGTCAAGAGAAAATGTCCTTAACTACGCGGAGACATGATCACAGAACCGAGTGATCTTTGTCAGAAGAAAATGTCCTTAACCACGCGGTGACATGATCATAGCACTGAGTGATCATTGTGCCTTGCAGCTGTCCTTAGCCAGGCAGTGATGTATTCATAGCATGGAGTGATCTGTGCCATTGAGAACTGTCCTTAACTGGCCAGTGACATTATCACTGCATTGAGAGATGTTTGACGCTATTGTCCTTAACCTAGTGATCTTCACCACAATAAACCGACCTTCATTCCATGGTAACATGGTATGACCTTAACAAGGAGTGATCTTCACCACAATGAACTGACCTTAATTCCATGGTATCATGATATGATCTAAAAAAGGAGTGATCTTCACCACAATGAACTGACCTTAATTCCATGGTAACATGATATGATCTTAACATGGACTGATCTTCACCACAATGAACTGACCTTAATTCCATGGTAACATGATACGATCTTAACGTGAAGTGATCTTCACCACAATGAACTGACCTTAATTCCATGGTAACATGATATGATCTTAACATGGAGTGATCTTCACCACAATGAACTGACCTTAATTCCATGGTGATATGATATGATCTTAACATGGAGTGAGTTTTACGTCTATCAACCGACCTTGATTCCATGGTGATATGATAAGAGCATAACATGAAGTGATGTTCACACATAAAATAATCTCCTCTTCTGAAGCATGCATTTCTGATATTAAATCATGATGCACAAACTACAACTTAACGCAGACAAAACTGAAATAATCCTCTTCAAAACACACTATCTGGACACATTTCGCCCTTGTTCAGTGTTGATGGAAACTAGATAAATCTGTCAGTGTCTGTTCGTAACGTCGGCGTACTACTCTCGACTGAGCTCTTTCTTTCAGACAACATATCTCTAATGTGTGCGAGTCCTGCTACCTTGAACTTCGTAGAATCAGCTCAGTTTGCTGCTTTCTCACTCAAAAATGCCCTGAAGACTCTAATCTGTGCTTTTGTTCTGTGTCGGCTTGACTATAATAACTCCCTCCTTGCCGGTTGTCCTTCAAGGCTCATCTCTAAACTTCAAAAAGTTCAGAGCAATGCCACCCGTCTGATCTCCCACTCCTCTAGATCTGATCACATATCACCAGTTCTGTCATCCCTTCACTGGCTCCCCTATTCAGTCTCGCATTGACTTCAAAGTTCTCTTCCTGGTGTTCAAATCACTGAATAATCTGGCTCCCTCCTACCTCTCTGACCTCCTTCATCTCTATGTTCCGTCTTGCAACTTATGCTAATCCACCGATTATCGTCTGCTTCGGCTTCCCTCTGCTCACTGAAAACTTCGGGCCAACGATTTTTCTCTTACCTGTCATCTGGTCTGTGGAATGGTCTGCCTTCTCTGCATAACACGAACACTTGAAAGACTTTTGAAACCTCCCTAAGGACACATCCTTTCCCGGACTGACTAACGATATCCTCTTATCTCTGTACGTGAGTTTGCTTGTTTTGACGCGCTCGTTTGTTTTGTATTTCGTGTGTGTGTGTGTGTGTGTGTGTGTGTGTGTGTGTGTGTGTGTGTGTGTGTGTGTGTAAGTGTGTGTGCACGCGTGCGTGTGTGTGTGTGTGTGTGTGTGTGTGTGTGTGTGTGTGTGTGTGTGTGTGTGTGTTTTGAGTTAAAATTACTATTTTATCATGTTTCTGTAATATGCGCTTTGGGCTCTTGCGAGGTAAAGCGCTCTATAAACATCCTTTTACATTACATTTACATTACACATTAGCAACAGCACACAGTTTAACTGAGCAGTTAAATACTGGTTATGGAACTTCTGTTCTAATACTGTGAACTGTTGCTTGACTTGAGAAAACTTTCTTTAAATGTATTGAACTGTTACATGTTACCCTGGACCTCGTCAGAACGTTTATCTTAATATTGTGTATTGTTATAGTACAACAACGAATATAATCAATACAAGTCCAAC
>JADBJO010001129.1:22500-30000 GCA_016801955.1 Conus betulinus
GGGGGGGGGGGGGGGGGGGGGATGAAAGGGCGAAGGCTTGGAGTTGACTTGGTGCTCAAGCGCGTCGGGTCTGGGTGAGGGTATCTGTAGAAAGCAGCAAGCCAAGATCGATTATTCCGTGCAGCAAGGGGGGGGGGGGGGGGGGGGGGGGGGGTCATTGAATATCCGTGACCATCTCCTCCATGCTGGAAGTGTGACAGATTCCGTGGTCACTGTACATCCATGACCATCTCCTCCACGCTGGAAGTGTGACAGATTCCGTGAGAAACACTGGGCAGCACCTCTGTTACGGATGGTGTGCGGTGCGTGTTTTGCTGTCGGACTCTCGCTCTCAAAAGTTTGGATGCGTGTAATAATTATTTCCTACACACCCACACCATTCGCACATGGATAGCCAGGCAACACACGAGTTAATTTTTTTCTTTATAATTATGCTGCCTGAACCATCAAAATATACATTCATGTGAATTGGTACAAATCAATACATATCACTACATAATATATAGATCAAGATATCAATACACAGGAACTTCAATCATCCAATATCAACATATCATATTACAAACCTTGGTATCACTCACAGATCTCGCCGGCGCCGTCCACAGTGTCTCACATATACAGTCAACACGCTCGGATCCACAGTACTCAAGCCACAGTCTACAACACTAAAAGAAGGCAAAGAAGGATAACCAAGGTCCCCACACAATAAGCACGGCTGTTCATAAACATAAGCGATGAAGAAGAAGAAGAAACATGTTCTCCACACAGCAAGCACAATAAATTACGTCGAACTATCAGAAGAAGAACCGCAGATTCACATTCACAAAGCACATTAATCCATAGCAGAAGAACCGCAGATTCACATTCACAAAGCACATTAATCCATAGCAGAAAAACCGCAGATCCACAATGCAAAGCAATCCATAGAAGAAGAACTGCAGATTCACAAGGCACAGTAAACCATTGAATCCCCGGCGAACACGATTTCAGCAAAGTTCCATAGAACACAATAAACTTCGATTCGACGTGTAGTTGATCTAAAAAAAGATTAACTAACTTCTCCGTGTATTGATATTACAATGTTCACATCAATAAACCCAGCCCACCGACACACATGAGGTGGTACAATTAGCGCACGTAAATTTTCTTGCAGGAGTTTTAAGTCTTTCTCGGCGACACAGCCTCACAACAACAATTTAAAACAAATCAGTTTCCTGGTACATATTTCACCGGTACCGTCATCCAAAGTATTGCACATACACATTGAACATCGACGCACTACTGACTTAAAAGTCAGCCTCTCCACATAGTATCACTACGGAGAAAACGACGATTTAAACAAAATAAAATAAGCCGGACATCAAAGCCTCAGCCGTTAGTTCTTGCTCTCTCTTCTCGTCAATATTATTATTTTCGTCATGTAGATACCTATGTCATTTTAAGTTGACGTCATAATTTACGTTGACGTCACAACCACCGAGTACCTTCTGGGGCAATGCATACTCTGGAATCGGACTTACGTGACCTTTGGCACCTTCATGATTCATGGCCTAGTTAGGAACATAGAGTATCACGCCCACAGGAGCCAAGGTTGGTTTTTGTCCTGCAAGTGGTGTTGCTGACGCGTGGTCGCCACCTCCTGCATTCCACTGAGAGTGACACAAAGATTCCTAGCCTGGGGTTTTATCTTGGAACCGGTGGTCTTGCATGGAATAGCTAAGCTGAACAGTGGTACACTCAGACTGTTGGGGGGGGGGGGGGGGGGGGGGGGGGGGGGGGGGGGGGGGGGGGGGGGATTGGAGGGACCAAATAAAAATTTTAGTCCTTTTTCCAAAGAGACAAGTGTGTCCAGATCCTCATCATCAGAATTGCTATGGTCCTCTTCGCTTGTGACATCCTTGTGGTGTACCCTTGGCAGAATTCCTGGCAATGGATAACAGTCCAGTTGGTAGGGCGTTCATGTACAGTGGAAACAGCGTAGGCTCTAGTACCGGGCCCCGGGAACACCCGATCCTATTCGATGGAATTCTGTTTTTGCGCTACAGATAACAATGGACTACTATCTACCAGTACAGAAACTAGCTATCCATGTGCCAGTCTGGCCACAAATGCCCCCCACTGAAGGAATTGCTGGATCAGGTGCAGAGCAGTCCGCCTAGGCACCCCGTCGTGTGTCATGTTCTCTAGAAGGATAACACAAGGGAACGCTGGGCATGCCAGTCATTCTGCTTGATTTTCACCTTCAGGTAACAGACACTACCAAATGGACAGTTACTGTCCAGTCTGGGCAGTGTGTACAGTGTGTCCAACAGAAAATTCAGTGAACTACCAGTTGCTCAAATGTGTTTAACTCCACGACTCTTAAGTCAGTCAAAACATAACAGTTGGAAAAAAACACGTGTGGGACGTGTTTTGATAACAATGTAGATTACCGTTGATGGCAAATGTATTTTTAAAGTTCATTTACATTTGAAATATTTATGCCCTGTGGTTTGGGGGGAAAAAAAAAGCAGATTTTGATTCTTTACGAAAAAAAATTCACACTACTAGGCGTCCGACAAACTTCAATGTCAGTGTTCTTCTTTTGAATACAACTATTACAAATCGTGATGAAAATGTTTCTGTATCAGAGTTACTGCAATATATTAAAAAAAAAAACCGGTGTGCAATCAACATATCGTGAAAGATTAGTATTAAAAGACTAGTCTTGGCATTCTATAAGAAGTTTTAATTTAAATCAACAAAAAATAGCTTGCAAAACTTGTTAACAACTGACAGAAAATATAAGATTTAACAGAATAGCTTTAAAGCAGTAAATATGAAATCAAGCTCTTGAGTAGTATAATAAAGGCTAATTTCCCAGAAAATCAATCTGTTATCCTTGACACAATACACTGACGTTTAACATCAACATCAACCACACCAACAGAGTAGACATCGAGCACCACGAGCACTTGATATTCATATGAGGCATACACAGGTGCAAAGTGAAGAGACGAGAACGAATTTGGAATTACATGTAAAACTGAATCGCCATCTTTCTTTTCCTATTATAAAGAATGTTCCCTCTCCAGCTGGCGCTTTTTTTAACATGGGGTCTGCATGCACAGCGGTGGTACAGGATGTTTGTGAAAACCACCCAGTGTTAGTCACAGTCAATGGCGCACTTACTGCATTTGTTGTCAGTGTCGCAAGTCTTTCCGCCAGAACAGGCTGGATTGCACGTCCCCTCAGATCCAACGGTCTGAACTCCTGGACATAACACAATAAAGGAAACATCGAATGCTGGTTGTCAGTTGATGCCGAGACTGAAAGCGATGACACAACGCAAAAGGCAACAATGGCGCAAAATGTAACAACGGTAAACCGCAAAATGTTACATTTTGCGAGGAGCAAATCGATACAATTGTAAGTTTGTTATATTTAGCGCATGTAATCACTCTAAATGTAACGCTTGTTATAATTTGCACTCGTAATGCACACAGTGTAATGTATTACTGCTACATTTTGCGCTGCAAGTGCATTTTAAAAGGGACCATTAGGAACTCCATAACTTCGAACACACACACACACACACACACACACACACACACACACACACACACACACACAACACAAACAAACGCACACACACGTTTGCTTTTCTTCTGAAAAAAAAAACAGTGCATGTACAAATCAAATGACCTGCTTTACATCCAATTCACACTTAGTTGTCACCAACACACACACACACACACACACACACACACACACACACACACACACACACACAGAGGGAGAGAGAGAGAGAGAGAGAGAGAGAGAGAGAGAGAGAGAGAGAGAGAGAGAGAGAGAGAGAGAGAGAGAGAGAGAGAGAGAGACAGACAGACAGATAGAGACAGGGAGTGAGAGAGACAGAATGTTTTGTTCTTTCTTTGTTTTTCGGGTTGTTTGTTTGTTCCTAATGCCCCCATTAAAACGCATTCGCGAGGGCAAATGGTATCATTTGTAGTTTTGCGTGGATCACGTACGCAGAATGTGACAAATTTACAATTGTCACAAGCTGCTTCGTACGTGCGAAGTGTAACATTGTTAAATTTTGCGTTGTTGCTAACGTTTGCACTGCATCAAAGCGCCCCGGAAAGCCACCGCCCACCTTCGCACTGTAAACAGTTTCCTGTACCCAAGATACCTGCAACCTCGCCACACAAACCAAAACAAGTTTTTTTTGTTTGTTTGTTTTTTTTATTATTCTTCACGCCTAAAACTAAAAGTGCATCTGTAGCCATAAGACCCTCAATTTAACGTCGTGTCCAAAGATTTAGGGGAGACAAGATCCGTGTCTACATCATTCGCTGGTGGGATTGTTCGTCGCGCACATCAGAAGCATTCTCCATTTCCTGTAGACCTGATTGGCACCATGTTTGCTTTCTGTTCACAGGCTGGCTGTGAACTCACCACATCTAACTGTTCATAGTATCCCACGGTCAAGTTGAAAATATACACACAGTGGTTTGGGCGCGGATATTGCGACCAAGCAGTAGGTCAGCAGACACAGTCGCACAAACACAGAGACAGACAGAGAGAAAGTGAGAATTCGAATTCATTCTACAGATACACATTTCTTGACTGTTCGCTCTGACTGAACCGTTCTATGTGTTTGAACGCATGTTTTGAGTTGTATTGTTTTGTTCTACGTTGTCTCTGATTGTACTGCATTCGATCATAGTGTATTGTATTGTGTTGCTATTGTGCAAATTCATTCACACATTTCTCTGAATCCAGTTCAGACCGCTCTTCCCGGTGCGACCGCATGTCCATGGCACACCTTATTTGCTGCCTGTCTGTTTGTTTGTTCCTCTTTCCTTTTTTTTCCGCAACAACGTTGGGTCTCAGCACTTGGACCCAACACTGTAGGTCTAATGTAAAATTAAGTACACTTAATTATCTCCAAAGAAAAATTAAGAGTGGCCAGTAAAACATGTCTATGGATCTATGTTTAACAAATCACACCCGTCCATCCATCCCCACCCATCCACTGACAGAATGATACACACACATACATAGCTTTACTGGGATCTCCCCAAGAGATGCAGTCTTCCACTGACTGACCAAACAATATAATGCTGAACAAGGAAGTAGTGGGGGCAAACAAGTGCAGCTAACAATTCTTCCATCACTATAGTAATGACTTGGCAAAGATTTGAACTATCTAACTTTTTTGTTTTTTTGCCCATATTTCCACACATATTCACCACTCTGTTTAAGATGTTTTTGTTTTTCACGCTAAGACTTCCAAACCAGTGTGGGAGGGCGGAGGGCGGAAGGGGGTAAACAAAAGCTGTCCCGTGCCAGACACCGGTCACAGACCTGGGGTTTTCTGGCATCCCTGGCCGTACCTGGATAGACAAGAAGTTCCAAGTTCTTCCCCATCCATCCTACAGTCTTGGCCCCATGAGTCTCTTAGTTGTTTTCTTTGTGTAAGCAGAAGATGCCAAGTCAGAGTTAATTCAATTCGATGTCAAGAGTCTGTCAGAAACAGCCCTTGTAGCGCTTGTATTGCCTCCTTGGTACCAAGACGTATTTGAATCGAGATCGAGGCATCCTCGATTGTTTAGCTCCCTTGGTCTTCATGGAGCCAAACACAGTCATTAAGCTGCATGATTCTGCTTCTAGCGACAGCCAGGGACTGCTCTGTGAAAAATCGTTGATTCCAGCGTATTTCTTTCTTTTACACTGTTACGTTACATTATTGTTCTAAAGCGAGATGTGTGTAAACAGGCGACATTGAATATTACATCCTTCTGTCTACAAGGATTAAATCTTCAGTGAAAGAGATACAGACACTGATTTATGACACCGAATATTACACTCGTACATCTACATGGCGTACATGAATTAAATCTACAGCGACATTGATATTCATAGAAATTTATCTCAATGACTTGTGTCCTGAAAACCTGAGAGATAAGGCAGATAAATATGAAATGAAGAGAGAGAGAGAGAGAGAGAGAGAGAGAGAGAGAGAGAGAGAGAGAGAGAGAGAGAGAGAGAGAGAGAGAGACAGAGAGGGTAAGGAGGAGGAGGAGGAGGGTATTGCATTTAACAAACAATTTAAAAAGAATCAAGTGCTCGGATATACAAACAGGTACCTACACGCCAGAAAGAATGGTCTGTTTCAAAAAAAATCACACTCAGTGTTGGTCTCATCCATCCCGAAAACAGAGAGACAACCTGAGTTGGTTTTGCTTGCTCGAGAGCATGAACCTCTTCAACGTACCTTTCAGAAGGAACAAAATGGCGACTGACACAATAAGTTTCTCCATGGTTCCCTTGAGTGCTCTTCTTTTTCAGCCCTAATACACCGTCTGAGACGACCGGATTAGGCAGAACATGAAATCCCTCGCTCTCTGAAGATGTTCCCAGGCGTTTGCTTTTTCTTTCTGATTCAAAACTGAAAGTTTGAATGTAATAGTGTGACCCGAACAAAACTGCGACTGTTTTGTGATAAGAGACACTTCTGTCACGAAAACGACCCACTGGTTATCTTTTTGTGTTGCGGAAAAGGGCCACACATCTTTTATACTGAGCCCAGTTTGTTATCCAGTGGTTTGGTGTGCCACTTATGCTATCGCTGTCAAACAGCTGCGGTGTCAGTTATCTGTTTTTTTCCCTCCTTCTGGAGGTCCACTCTAGCTCAGTAAACATGCTGCATGGGTGGTGGATGTAGTACGCCAAAACGTGCATCGATCAGATAGAAGTGCCTTTATTTATATATTCTTTAGTCTTCACGTGAGTGTTGATTACAGACATTGGACCGTGCGTCGGTCTATGGTCTCTACGGAAAGACAACATGTAATTGAGTGGGATAGTTCAGCGACATGCGCTGACGGTTAAGAAGCCGCTTGCACTATTTTCCTCACTACGAACGCCAGGGATTTGTGCTGCTTTACTTCATAGACGAATTAATCAAAACATACACATAAAAATTAAGGTTTTTGGTACATGTATTCTATATCGTTTGCGAGAGAGTGTTGCACACAAGCAACTGGATGTACAAAATCGTCATTGTTATGTTATCTTTTATGAAAGATGACACATTGGTTGTTTAACTTAGTACAACAAAGACATACGCCTCAAAATCCCATGCGTGCATGATGTGCCAGTGAGCGTTGTACACTTTACTGCGGTTTCCTCCCGCGCGGCAAATTTCGTTGCGCCAGGAATCATTCAAACATCTCTCAAGCTGCTCACTCACGTTCTCTGACTATCACACACACACACACGCACGCACGCACGCACGCACGCACGCACGCACACACACACACACACACACACACACACACACACACACACACACACACATGCACACACACACACACTTCGTATTTCAAACTGTATCACCAGGCTATCGAGGTAAGCTCAGAAGGGCATGACACGTTGACCTGGTTCACACCGGCGCAGTGCTGCGTGCTGTTTGATTCTCTAGCATTGGAAGGCGCTATTCTAGAGTAACCGGGC